>JAWWEW010000077.1:1012426-1031494 GCA_035583185.1 Anabacerthia variegaticeps
CAGGGACACCTTCCACCAGCCCAGGGTGCTCCAAGCCCTGTCCAACCTGGCCTTGGACACTCCCAGGGCTGGGGCAGCCACAGCTTCTCTGGGCAAGACACAATAAATCCCTCTCATGGCAGAGCCAGGCATGTCAGAACTGCAACACACCTCAGCATCTTCTGTATAGGTTAGATTTTTTCCCCAAGTCTAAATTAAAATTAAATTTTTTAAAAATTGTTTTTCTTTTAGGTGTTTCAATGCTCCAAGTTAACTCCTTTTGGAAAAAACCCAACAGGTTCTTAACCAAGCCACCAGCACACATCTCACACACAGAGCACACAAATCATGTCCCAGGTGATGAGCAACTGAAAGGGCAGGGCAGGAACAGGAGGCATTTTGAGTAGTTTCTGCTGCAACAAAAATCTAAACAGACCTTGACTGAAGGGACAGAAAGTAGTGAGACACATCAGTGACAGCAAAGGAAAGCAGGGAAACACACTTAACACTTGGACTGCATTTAGCAGACACAAAAGAATAGAGGGCACAACAATCACACTGTTGGGATTTATGTTTTCATAAAAAGAGGAGACAAAAATGCTTAGGGAGCACTGAGGAAAGACACCATTGGAATTAGAACACCACTACAAAGCCCTGTTAAAAAAAGGGGGGATGGGGTAAATGATGCATCCCCAAGCCAGAAATTTTGAAGTTTAAGTAAATGACAACATTTAAAAAGACATCACATCTGTTCCAATCCGAGCTCTCTTCGGATGGCAAGAAGCAACAAGATCACATCCACAAGGAGCTGTATTTGCAACAGCTTCCCAACTAACAGGCAAGGGAGAAAACAAGAACTGATGACTACAAGATCAAACTAAGCAAGCAAAGTGGTTTTGAGAACTCACTCCAGCTCAAGCAAACAAGACTTTACTCAGCTAAACTACACGGCCTCCACGGTGATCTCCTCTTACACAAATGATCTCATCTGGCCTCATGATCTAAGGCAAAAACAAGTATTCTTGACACCATTTCTCGGAGCTTTTTTCCCTTTATTTCCTTGCCAGTTCTCTCAGGATCATTTTGTCTCCTTCCAACAGCTTTTCTGTCCCACTGCCCAACTCACTGCACTGCTCCATCCAGCTCAGTCTTGTCCTGCTCTTCCCAGGCCAGCAGCTGGAAGATGAAGACGCACCGTGGGCTTGTTCAGGGAGAATTCAAGCTGAAAACATTTCCAGACCCAGCAATGTGTCCCCCCCAGCAAGTAAAGCATTCAAACATTCAGCCATGCTAATTCTGACATGGTTGAGAGGCAGAGCCAAGTGTTTGGATCCCTTCATGGAATCAGCTCCACCATGGAGGCTTCAATCCAAGGACTTTGTTAGAGCTTTCATTAACTACTCCTCCAAAAAATGCAGAGTGCTGGGATGCCCTCAACTCACTGCCTTGCTCAGTAATGGAGTGAGAATGTAAAAGGTGCTGGACAAGGATTAAGAACAGCAAATTTTGGTTACTACAGCCTGCCTAAAGGCATGTTCAGGAAACAAAAGTTACCCAGGTGGCACAGACCCAGCAGAAAGCACAGCCATCAGCCCCAGTGTGTGTCACCTCCTTCAAAGAGAGCCTGAAACGAAGGAAACTGGCAGGTAAGACTCCATCCTTATGTGGATTTACTACTTGCCTCAATTCACACAATCCCAGAATCTGGGACTGGAAATCCTGGTCTGGGTTGGAAGGCACCTTAGAGATCCTCCAGTGCCACCCCTGCCATGGGCAGGGACACCTTCCACCAGCCCAGGGTGCTCCAAGCCCTGTCCAACCTGGCCTTGGACACTCCCAGGGATCCAGGGACAGCCACAGCTTCTCTGAGAATCCCATTCCAGCCCCTGCCCACCCTCCCAGGGAGGAATTCCTTCCCAATATCCCACCTAACCCTGCCCTCTGGCAGTGGGAAACCATTCCTCTTTGCCCTGGCACTCCAGGCCCTTGGAAAGGATCTCTCCCCATGGTTCTTGTAGGCTGCCTGAGGCACTGGAAGGCCACAATCATGTTTCTCTGGTGCCTTCTCCTCTCCAGGCTGAACAATCTCAATTCCCTCAGCCTTTCCTTGTAGGAGGTGCTCCATCCCCCTACCCCATCACCCATTTCCAGCAGCCACTGGAGGGGAAAAGTGGTGCCTTGGTGTGGCAAACCAGTGCCTAAGGGCACCCAGCCCAGCTCTGGCCCTGCCTCAGCCACAGGGCAGCAAGGAGGGTTTGCTACCAAAATACTGCCCCTTGAAGCAAGAAATGCCCAGCCCAGCCAGAAGGTGCACCTGCTTCCCTAAGCTGGAAATCCTGCTGGAAGGGGATGTGGAGCTCACACCTGCTTCACACATTATTCAGAGGACAATAAAGACACTAATTATGTTTGGGAAGTCATTAGGTATTTATAGCACAATGTCCAACGTGTTACCAGGAGAGCTTCAAGGAGATCAGGGTCACAGTCCTACCTTCACGGGGCATCCTAAAATACCTGGGCTGAGTTAGACTTGAAATAAAACCGAGTTCAAACACAGCCAGGTCCTTCAAAGCAATCCTGCAGCAGATGTTTGCTAAAAACCTTAATGGAAACATCATTTGAAGACCTTTATCAGAAGAGACAGAGAGCAGGGTCATGGAACCTGTGGGTGTCTCTTTTATTACAGGTGAGCTGAGCTGGGAGAAATTCAAACACATAATTAGAGAACAGGGAGGTGGAACAGACTTGGAAGAAGCATCTCTTCCAGTCCTCCTGCAGCTCCTCCTCGTAAGCAATGCCAGTGCTCCAGCAGAGCTACAGCCACCCTCCCAAAGCCCCAGTCAAAACCCAATGAATCACAGCCTGAGAAAAGAGCAGGCAATGAAAGTGCCCCAGCTCCAAGTCACTGGAGAGTGTGCTTACTCACAGTGTCCTGCAGCTAATGGAAACAGAGCCATGGTGTGACAGAGGTGACACAGCCACACCTGCAACACCACTGCTCAGTTTTTCCTCCAGCACACACACACAGAGACCCATCACAAGCATCTGTCTCCTTGCCCAGACTGGTGCCAAAACACAGAGCCTTTTAAATGTATTAAATAATAACCAAATTTAAAAAAAAAAGACAAATTAGGCCTCTATTGATTTCACAGAGCAGGAAAAGAACAGGCTGCGCCCATTTTCAGCTGTTATTACAGAAAACACATGCAAAAGCAGGAAAAGCATTATCTAATTGCAGCAGGGCAGCATCTCTACATCTGCTCACCAGGCACTTGGGGTGAGGCTTCACTCAGGGGTACAGGAAGAGGGGCAAGGGTGGGGGAAGGAGGGGGTTAATAAAGGTCCAAATTCATCACGCAGCAATTCTGTTCAACCACCTACTATTCCATGCTGGAAAGAGCTGACCACGTGTGTTTTCATCTTTCCAAGCCCTCAGAGGCTCCTGTAAAACCTGTGAATGTCTTGAGACAAAGTGGGGCAGTGAATGAAACCTGGGATCCTTCTCTCCACACTTCAGTGCTTCTCCTGGTTACATTCTTTTATAGGACAACGTCTCCCACTTCAAGACTGAGAAACCAAGGAGCTGTAATTGCTTTGAAACAGCAGAGAATCCTGGAGTAACTATTCCAGACTCCCCAAGGCTGGTGAGAATAAATCCTCAGTGAATGCAGCTTCAAAAAGCACCCTGTGCCCTCTTCCCCTTTCAACTCGCTAAAATAAGACTTAAGAGGAAATCTGCCAAGACACCAAAGAATAAGGCCACCTGTTCTGCTAAGAGAACTAAAGGAAGCAACAATAACCCACAGCAAAAGCACAAAGATAAAGGTTTTTAAAGCTGCACCACAACCCAAGCGAGCCAGGAATGGTTTTCAAGGACTTAACACCCCGTGACGTGGCCTCTTCTCCCTGGGAATGAGAGATTTTGAAGCCACCCAGTCCCCCCATGCACAAAGTAACACTGTGGCCTCTAGAGGTCCTGACAGAGGTATTTGCAGAGTAATTTCAATTAAAATTATTTTAAAAAATAGTTTAAAAAGATTGAAGCTGTGGCTGGCCCATTGAAGTGTCCCAGGCCAGGCTGGACAGGGCTTGGAGCAACCTGGAATAGTGGAAGGTGTCCCTGCCCATGGCAGGGGTGGGAATGGATGGGCTTTGAGGTCCTTCCAACCCAAACCATCCTGGGATTTTATATTGCCCTTGGAATTCTGTATCAAATGGCTCGACCTAAATCATCAAGGGGGTTTCCAACAAGCAGTTTTGTGGATCCCTCAGCTCTTTTGGTGAGTGGTACATTCATTTCCTGCTCTCACCTTATTCTGTCACTGTGTTTCCTTCCACTATTTCTCTCACCAACTTCCTTCCTCTGGCCGACTGACACGAAGTGACTCCCAGTGGTATGGCCACAACAGCAGGACAGCTCCCTGGTTTCTGGAATATGGGATTATGCTGGGAAAGCATTCAAATCCAGCCCCTAGAGGAGTGAGTGGAAGCAAGAGCTCACTGCTGCCTCAATGACATCAGCTCAATGACCTCCAGGAAGATTTAAAGCCTCCTGCCAGGAGAATCGATCCGGAGCTGCGACGTGGCCACTGCCTCCCTGGTCACACCAGTGAAGTGGTTCACGTGCAGAAGGGACTGGAGTTTTCCACCACCCAGAGGAACCTTCAGCAGCTATTTATATATATCAGACAAAGGGGATTTATATTTGATAGCTATAGTAATATATAGGGGGGGTGGGGAATGGCCTTAAACTGAAAGAGGGCAGGTTTAGATGAGGTATTAGGAAGGAAGGAAGAAGAGGCCGTGGCACAGGGTGCCCAGAGAAGCTGTGGCTGCCCCACTGAAGTGTCCAAGGCCAGGCTGGACAGGGCTTGGAGCACCCTGGGCTGGTGGAGGTGTCCCTGCCCATGGAAGGGGGTGGGAATGGATGAGCTTTAAGATCCCTTTCAACCCAAACCATTCTGGGGTTTTACAAGTCTATTTTTAGCAGTCCCTGCCAGAGCCTGGGAGCCTGTGCTGTGCTCCCAGAGCTGGGTATGCCCCCACAGACAACGCAGACATTTAGCACTACACACAATGCAGAGAGCAGCCAGCTCTCAGACCTGAGTCAATGTCACCTAAGAGAAAGTTTAAGGCTTAAGTGCCAGGTTAGTTCATGTTTGTGTAGTGCTTTCAAGATGAAAACACTCCATTGCTAAGCGTTATCATCATCAAGTCTAAGGAGAGCAGACTTGGCTCTAGGAGAGATACTAGAATTACATACACACAAATTAAAACATTTGGATCCTTTCCAGAGCAGATCATGCCGAATTTGTCTTTCTGCCTGTCAGTACACAGCTCCCCAAATGTCTGCTTTTTGGAGACATGGGATAGAGATCCACACAGCCAAGTTCCTGAAAGTAAATAATACCAGCACCCATTCCTGCATGGCAGAAGATTACCCTCAATCTAAGAAAAAAAAGCAGCTTCACTTTTGTCATGGGACACCCAGAGAGCTTGGAAAGTCACAACTTTATGGTCTTCCTGGTGCAACAGCAAAGCCCTTCCATGAGAAAGTTTAGTGAAAGAAAAGCTCTAAAAGGTTCAACCAAATTATTACATAAAAACATTAAATATTTGTATAAATATTTAAGTGCATTAAGTCCTAAAATGAGGCTCAGGCAAGAAGCAAAGAAGCTTCCAAGCTTCCACAAAAAGCATGGCAGCCTCATAGAAAGCCACAGCAAGTGGCTTCATCTGAAAACCCAAGCCCAGGTCTCTCTCCTTGTACCTGAGAAAGGCTCCCAAGTATTGTGCAGGCAGTTTCTGGAAGGGAGTTTAGTCTCTGATTCAAGTTTATTTTCCTCCTGCAGTACACTGAGTACTCACATATCAAAAGCCTTGACAAAATTCCTACAGCTTCACATTTTTCTTCCTCCTAATGAGAAACAGCCTGGCTGGAGTTGGGAATATTGTCCTTGTTCCTATGATTTCCAAGTCTTGGGATACAGGATTGCTGCTCCTGGTGCCTGTGGCCAGACCAACCCTCTGGAGCATCCTGGCACCAGCTGGGCTGAGGCAGCAGCCCTTCAGCACTCCTCTTTTCTAGAACAAACCCTATGCCAAGATACCCACAGAGCAGGCAGAAAATACCAGGAGGGATGTATTTGTCACCAGAACAAATATAAGAGGGTGGGAGGGGACAAGAAGGTTCAGGGATAAAAAGAAGTTTTGCTGTTCTAAAGGAGTCCTGTCCAGTGTTCCCTCTCCTTTTTTATAAAAATAAAGTAGGAAAGGGATGTCTGTAGGAAGCAGAAGGTGCAGCACAGCCATCCCTCTGCCCACCACCAAGGGCCTCTCTGCATGTGCTCAGTCCTGATCTGGACACAGAGCAGAGCTCAGCCCCCCTCCCTGCACGGGGAGCAGGGCATGAAAATGTTTGCTGAGTGATGCTGGGCAGGGGGAGCAGTGAGGGAGCAGCCTGGCAGGGGAGCTGGGCAGGGGGCAGAGCTGCAGGGAGCACAGCAATCCTCAGCACGGCCAAACACAGCCTGCAACACGCCCGGCACCTGCAGCTCTCCAAACAAGAGAGCCAGGGCAAAGCCACACCAAGGCCTGGCCTGAGAGTCCAATGGTCAGAGCAGGAGCACAAGGAGGGACGTGCTGAGTGAGCCAAGGACAGCCTGGAACTCACTTCAGGCTCCAGAGCAGAGGAAATCCAGGAGAGAAAGAGGAGAGCATAAAGAGAGAACTGACTGAAGCCCATCAGTTGGTGTCTGCCTTAAAACTTCATTCCTGTTCCAAAAGGGAGGGAAGTTAATCAGCTACTTCCCCCATGCTTTCTTTTTCCTGTACTCTTCTCAGATATTTTTAATATATATGGGATACATATGTATTAGCTCTGCTGGAGCTTAAAATTACATCTGAAGTTAACAACAGTCCCTTAAGTTTCCACTTAAAACATCCTGACAGAAAATGCAAGTCCAATTTTTAAGTGACAAGTATTTTGCTGATTACAGAGCCTTTTTCACATACTCCCAGTTCTCAAATAAAGTAATCACCACACAAAGCCCATGGAGGCAGCTGGGAGCAGTTTCAGCCCTTCCCAAGGCTCACAGGCAGAGAAGGGGTGCCACAGGCACCCAACACAGCAGCAGCATCTCCCAGTTTTCTGGGAATAAGAGATCAAAATCCACCCTTGGGATTTATTTCTCTGTGCCAGGAGGACAAGAGGCTGCTGTGTGCAACTGCTCAATTTTATGCACTAATGTGTTCATGAGAAAGATTGTATTTAACAATAAGAAACAGCAATATCTGCACATCCCTTTGCCAACTTTCACCCTTGGAATTCCACTGCTCCAGCTGGAGGCTCTGGGCTGCTCAGAGGAGCAGGGGAGCTCAGCATGGAACAGCCTGGCTGGGAATCACAGGAACATTAAGGCTGGAAAACACCTCCAGGATCATACCTGGGCCCCATCCCCATCCTGCCCCCCAGCCCAGAGCTCTGAGTGCCACATCCAGGCATTCCTTGGACCCCTCCAGAGCTGGGCACTCCAAACCTCCCTGGGCAGCCCCTTCCAATGTTTAACAACCCTTTCCATGAGGAAATTCCTCCTGTTGTCCCAAGTCCACAATTCAAGCCCTTCCTATGGACAGCAGGAGCCATCCCTGGCCTAATGAGAGCGAGGGGATAATCAAGTATTTGCAATCACAGCAGAAATAAAGAGTTGCTGAGGCCACAAAGCACAGCTGTAAGAGTCACTGAGATCCTGACACTGATTTTCTGGAAAAGGTGTGCACTAGTGAGGGACAGAACAGCATTCCTACATTTCCACATGCAAGACATGTAACAGTCTGAGCATCCAAGAGCCATTTAAGCATCACTCTCTACGAAACAGCTTCACTACAGACTCCTTGGTGTTTGAGAGGGAAAGAGCTGTGAAACCAAATCTTCCCCATGCAGTAAGAATGCAGATATCACAGTCTCTCTCTCCCATATGGATTCTGAACTGTCTGATAAGGAAATTAAAAACTACCCATTAAAGCTTCTCTTCTTTGCTTTCAGAGAAGCTGAAACAGAAGCTGGGGACTGGCTCTCACCCACAGCTCCCAGCACTGCTGGGGAAAGGTGAACACACAGCTTTAGGATATTTGGCAAGACAAGAGCAGGAAATAAAAGCAATTTATTTCAAGAATGATCACAAGCACTTTAAGCCATAAGAAATCATCCTCTCAACAGCAGCATCCAAATCACGTGCTTGGTGCTTCCTGCAGGAGACAAATTCCCACTGGATGCACCAGCACACTCTTCCACCCAGTAATGATAGGAGTTTAAGGCATGTTTTAAATTCACCATAGACATGTGATTTAAGACTCAGTCAAGAGGTTTTCCTAAAGGAAACATGGAGTTCATGACATGCTCAGAAATGAGCAGCAACTATTTCAAGTTCTACGTGGCCACTGGAGGGTCAGAGCAGCACCAGGATGGACCTGCTGCAGGTTTAACCCTTCCCTCTGTGCTGTTCTTATCCAAATTATTCCAGGCCAAGGTTGGGAGGAAGTCACCATGTGATCAAACAACTCAGTAACCAGCCCCCTCTCTTCCAAAGAGATGGGTTTATTTCCAATGTAAGCTCAAAGAAGGGTCTTTGGGTACGTTCAGCTGTGAAGCCCAGGAGAAAGTTGTCACTGCTGGAAAAAAAACACCCTAAAAAAAGGCAAAACCTGACAAGAATTTCATAAATGAACCAAAATTGGTTCAGTGACCAGGTGGCCTGAGAATGAGGAAAGCAGGAGCACAATCCTGAGAGTGCAAACAAAGGGTGTTCTGGGGTTTTCAGGGTCTGACACCACGAGGGTGCTGACATCACCATCATGTGCCTGCAATACCTTTCCCCAAGGAGCAGCTCCTTATCCTTGAGGAGGAGGGAGGTTAGACCTGTCTTGGATGCAGAGGAGAATCAGAACACCGAGGGAAAGGAGCTTAATCTGTGCTGAGAATCCTCAGGAGGTCTGGATCTCAGGGAGGGGTTGTTCACATCAATTCCCTGCTGCTGAACTCCTCCACCACGTAGTTCTGCACTCCCCAGTAAAGCTCCTTCTCAGAGGTGGAGATGTGTCCTCTCCATCCCCCTAAAGCCCCACAGGAACTCAACTGCTATAAAGGGACATGTTTTGCTACATCTTCCAAGAATTCTGTCTCCAAGGACCTGTAACAAATAACTTCACAAAACCCACTGCACTGCCACTCTCCTCCCCAAACTCCCACACACAGGACACCCTGGTCTTTCTCAGCTGCACCCAGAGCCAGAGATTTCCACGAAAGTCACCCAGAAAATGCCACCTGTGCCAGTTTTATTAACCCCAGTTTTGGCAGGCAACATCTCTTGCATCGAGATAATTGCTTTTATCTCCTAGGAACTACAGGGATGTCCAGTCCTTAAATGTCTTTCTGCCCAATTTACAGCCCAGGTACTTGGCAGAGGTGGCATCTGAGACCAAGAATATGACTAACTAGATGAATTTTTGGGTTTATCGTGTGTCTCCCAAAGGGATGGGGAAGAACTAGTAGTTCTCTCCCAAACATCAGAGCAGTCAGAGGAAAAGGACTAAAATATGGGCAGAATTTTAGCAGAAGAACATGTTACTCACTGGAACATATCTCAGGGACTGCAAGGAGGAGTTTCAGAGCTGCAGTCTAGAGGATCTTATTTTAAAAAGCACACAACTTCAAAGCAGCGAGATGTGTTCTGCCATGAAGCAGCACTGAACTTGGCTGCCTTCCCTCCTCTCTCCCAACAGCAACAAAGGCACACTGTTCTCCCCCAGCAGACAGCAAACACTGGCACATATTTGCAGGGAGACACCTGTCAGGGTGGGAGGAGCTCCCAGAGCACAGCAGAGGTGGCCACGGTGACCCCACAAACCCCAGAGCTCCACAAGGCCCAGGGAGGAGGGGGACACCAGGATCCAGATGCCACCAGGATCCCTTTTGATCCAAACACTCTCCTGCTCTTTCTCAACTCCAGAGACAGCAGAGATGCTTTGTGTTCACCAGGGAAGAGGGACAAGAGGATGTTTAGCCACATTCCACAGATAAAGTCTTTGCCTCCCAGAGTAGCACTTTCCCCTTATTTCTCCAAGGCAAAAAAGCAAAATGCTGCAAAACCCACTTGGGCTTTGGTCAAGGATCATCTATACCTTTTTTTTACCTCAGAAACAAATCTCTGCATGCAAACTATGCCAACTATTCCTGCTAAGGGACTGCAAAAGCCTCATGCTTGAAAAGCTGGGGCAACAGGCAACGCTGGTTACAACTGCAACGTGAGACACAGAACATACACAGGCAATATAAACCATCCCATTGGAAAGTCCAACAGCAGGGACTTCCATAGTCTCCAGTTTAAAAGCAAAGAAAGGGGACAGTAAGAGCCATGGGAGCTAAAAAGTTACTGGTTTTGAGCAAAGTCTCCCTCCCAGACTGATACAGGAGGATCCCGACACTGACCTTCCTAAGACAGCAAAGAACTCATGATTTATGTCCCCTGAGATACAACCAGGACTCTAAAACAATAAAAAAGCTGCAAGAAGTCTCTTCAATCTTATAAATGAAGTCCTGGACAAATTGGCAACTGAACTCAGTTTAGTTTATTAAGAAGAAATTAATTTGCAACCCCTTAATTCCATTTGAAGGCTAAGCAAAGCTTACAGGCTTTTTTCTTATTGGTAAGTCTCATCTTTAAAAGCTCCTTATCCAACAGTTCTGCTTTTGCCATAGCAAGTTAGAATACTGAGATAAAACCCTGCTGGTGCAGAAGGCAGAAACAAGGCACCAAGCTACAAGAATTTACCCATGGTTAAGTATTTTGCACCCTGTTACCCACACAGAGTTACAATAAGTTTCAGAAGAGATGTTAAACCTCATGTTTCAAAATTAAGAACAACCTTCAGCCAACATGAGTGAACCATGACACAAAGAGCACATCCTCCTATATTTATATTTTCTTTCAAGCACATAGATGTGGTTGCAGGAATGGAGTTGTGTGGTCCAGGCTGAATCCTCTGTGCAATAAAATTACTAATATATAGAGAAAGAGCAAGACTGAGTTTGGGCACGTTTAGATTAAATACCAGGAAGAAATTCTAATTTCTTGTGAGGGTGGGCAGGCCCTGGCACAGGGTGCCCAGAGAAGCTGTGGCTGCCCCAGTTCTAAAAGTGTCCAAGGCCAGGTTGGAGCACCCTGGAATAGTGGAAAGTGTCCCTACCCATGGCAGGGGTGGGACTGGATGGGCTTTGAGGCCCCTTCCCACCCAAACCATTCTGTGATTCCATGAAATAAAGCAGGTGGCATTTCTGGTGGCCTGGCTGTACCACAAGAAACCTGTCACACACCCCAGGATTTCATACTCAACCTCTCAGAGCACGTTGCTTTTACCTAGTGACCTACACCTCACCTCCTGCTGGCCCTAAAACCTGCTTTGATATAATTAAATTGGGATTGTGTCAAAAAAGAGACTTCAGATTTCCTCCTCACAGCCACCAAACTTCACCGTATCTGTAACCACAGAGACAAGAGCAAGAACCCCAAACTGCTGGATCTAAACAAACAAAGTTTGTTGCACATCACGCACACAGTGTTTACACACACACACTCCAAAACGCTTTCAAAACTCACTCTAAATTCACACAAGTCGCTCCCAATTCCCTGTAGTTTAAAGCACACAAACAGCTAAAAAAAGATCGTACATCACATGTGAAAGAGAAAACAAAACCATTTTTACTTTGGAACAGCCGGATTCAGCTGCTGTTTGGGAAATGTGGAGGCAATTGCGTTTCTTTCTCTGACTCGAGGTTCCCTGAGCCTGTTCCTGTCCCAGTCCCAGCTGAGTTATCCTCCAGCACATCCCAGCTTTTGGCTGGCCTGGTGCACACAGAGCTTTGTGTGGCCACAGCCCTTCGACTCCTAAGTGATCATTAGCACAATCCTGCAAGAGAGGAGAACGCTGCTGATCCTTTATACAAGAGCTCCCCAGAATGCTGTATTAATTTAATCTCATTTAGATACAAAAAGATTCAGTATTCCACTCTGCAAGGCAGAGATACTTCCTACTATGTCAAGGCAGAGAGCAAGAAATCAAACTAATGAGTTCACAGCCACATTGCTGGGTTCACACGGGCTGCAATTCCACAATAGGAAAGAACAAACTGCCGTCTCGAGCAATTAAGCAGCATTTTCTATTCACAGAACTACATCCTCCTTGGGTGTCACCACACACTGCACCGAGGCCAAGCAACTCAGCTGCTCTTGGTAAAAAAATAATTAAAAAATTAAGAAATAAACCCTCTTTCTTGCTGGCAAGGTGAATTACTGGAAGGCTCTTCCCTTGTCAAGGACAATGCGGGTTTGTATCCAGCAGACGTGGCAGGTTTGCCACTGCCACAGGCTCCTCCCTGTTGTAAGTGCAAACAGGGCAGCTCCTGAGCCACAACACTGCCAAGGAGGGGCTGGATGGGACAGGCAGCAACCACAGAGCTGGAGGAGTCGACCCAAACTCTGCACAGGTTGGCAAAGGACAGGCAGCACGCAGGGGAATGTCCCCTTGTCCCCAAGGTGTGTGTTCAGCTCTTCTCCCTCCCTAAATAAACACTATGAGGTGTCTGCAGGTTCATGACCCCAGAGTTTGTGCAGCCTCAGGAACCAGCAGCTCCACGAGGTTCACGTGGCCCTTGGAGCTTTTTGGGGTTCCATCCTTCGTGGGAAGGTGCCAGGACTGCAACAAGAACAATGATCCCAAACACCAGAGCCAGCAGATACGGAATCCCAGCCTGGTTTGGGTTGGACAGGACCTTAAAAATCACCTTGTTCCACCCTCCCCATCCATGGGCAGGGACACCTTCCACCAGCCCAGGGTGCTCCAAGCCCTGTCCAACCTGGCCTTGGACACTCCCAGGGATCCAGGGACAGCCACAGCTTCTCTGGGCACCCTGTGCCAGGCCTGCCCACCCTCCCAGGGAAGGATTCATTCCCAATATCCAATTTAAATCTTTCCTCCTTCTGCTCCCTCCCAAAAGTAACCGAGACTTCAGCCTGAAAAGAGAACCATAAATCAGTGCATCAAACCCCCTCTCAGATGCAAGGCAACATTCAGCCAAGACAGCCAGCTCTGTGGCCACAAGAGAGGAAAGGGAGATGCTCTTCCTCAAGCTCTACAGAAGATCAGAAAATTCAGGGTAAAAGGTGGGAACAAGAAGTGGTAAGAAAACACCAAGAACTGGATTAATTTAGCATAAAAAGAGATGGTTATACCTTAACTGTATTGGTGAGAAAAAGGGTCCTTATCCTCCCATTTCATCCCTATTTGGTCACTCCAGCAGAAATTCCTTTCTCTTGGCCAGATTTTCCCCAGCCCTTTCAATCAGGTTCAGCCAAGACACACTCTCTGCTCCAGGACTTTTCCCAAGGACTAGATAATGTTTGCCTCGTGCCAAGACACCAGGCAGGAGACAGAATAAAAGTATCTGTAGAGAAAATCAGGCCAGTTTCCACCTTCTGAGAGAACTCCCCTGCAGTTCAAGCACCACATTTTGGAAGAACCTCACGCTCAGACTGATTTTATTTTCATCCAGTGTGAAGCCTGCAACAAATATTTAGCCATATAATAAAGCTTTGGAAAGGGAGGAAAAAAGAGAGGAATATTGGTCTGTTCCTTTAATTTGGACCCTTTGCAATCAGCAGTATGTTCTTTAATACCAGGCTTTGATTTGCAAGAATGGATTCTTCTAGAAGGGGGGGATATTTTTAGAAGATGTTTTGATTGGCAGCATTGAGACTTCTCCTCCAAGAGGCAGAGCTTCCATCTTTATCCTGACTCTCCTCAGTCTCTCCAAAAATTATATCAACCTCATCAGGAGAATTTTTTTAATCTAAGATGTGCTCAGGAGGGTTTTCCTGTTGTTTTAGGAGAGAGGGAGTGGGAGTGAATGGAGCATTACTCACCCTGCAGTCACCACTTTCCAGGAGCCGGGCTTTTCCAGAGATGGGAATACCAGAATTTATTCTTTTTTTTTGTAATTTAATTTTTTTATTCACAAGCACAAGCAAAGAACATCACATTCATGTGTCTAAAAGCCAGGACAAGAGCCAAAAAAACAGAGCAGGGGCAACTTTCAGTCGAACAATCCATGAGCAAAGGCAGTAAATTAAAATAGTTTGTAGTATTTTGACATCTGCCAGACCTTAATGCTTGGGAGAACTCAGAAAGGTTCACACAAAGAACACAACAGAGATTCTCCATCTACTGAGAGCTCTAAAATCTGCTGCAAATAGTGATGTCAGGCTGAAAGGCCTCACCAACCAAGGTCTGCAGCATGAGAACAGTAAGGATGGATCACTCCCCATCCCAGGGAGTGAGACTGGCCTGAGCTGGAGACTTTGGGACTTCCCCTCCCTCGTGCCAGCTTTATTTGCACGTGTCAGAAGAAAGCACAGAACACATGGGATGTCCTCAAACACATTGAGAAACTTGGAACCAAGAGTTTCCCAGCAAAAGCCAACACAAAAGTCACTGCACCACAACCAAAGAGCCAGGGCTGTGACCACACAGTCTCAGAGGGTCCAAAGGGCTACGGGGGATCAGCAGCCAAACTATCACACTTTTGAACCTCCCCAGACCTTGAGCATTCCCAGCTTTGGAAGAGATATCACAAATGTTTCATTAGAGGAGCTGGAATGAGCCAGAACCAAAATGCAGCCACTGTAGCTCAGCACTGTCAGCTCGCTGGAAGGGAGTTCATGAGTACTAGAGAGGGGGGGATGTTTCAATCTAAATAAAAACCAAAAAGCTCTTGGTACAAAATGCCCCTCTGAAATTACTGTACAATCTCCTGCATTAAATGCCAGGACTCTAAAAGTGACATTCTACAGCTTTAAGGGGCAACTGGTGACTGAAAAGGGGAGATTTTTGCATGGATTTCTATTTCCTACATGAAGCAAGAGGACACTTTTCCCTTCAGCTCTCTGGCCTAAAAACTGATCTGAGGGTCAAGGCTGATGATTAATCCTGGAGGGAGCTGGGCAGCTGCTGCTCTCCATGGCAGAGAGGAGGAGCAGGAGGAGGAGGGGAGGTACCTGTCTGCTCCACAGCACTCTGAGACAACAGCATAAGCCACGGTTAAGCAGATAATCACATATTCTAAGAACCTCCTTTATCTCACCAAGCATCAGCTAAATAAATAAACCAAGATGCTTTTGGCCAAGTTACTCTCAGAAATGAAGTGAAACAGTGGAGAGCTCCATTAGTTCAATTAATACTGCCATTTGTAGCAGGTCAGCAGTTCCCAAGGGCAGTGAGGACAGGAACACATACATCTCACTATTCCCCATGCCACAAAATCCCCAAACTCTGGGCAATGAGCACCCAACTCACTTCAAAAGTCCAGTTGATCTCTGTAGGACCAGAGAGTAAAAACAAAAAAAGGGGGGGAAAGGAATAAAAGGCTTCCTTGGTACGTTTTCTTGAAAATTTTGGATGCAGTCCCTTCAACTGGAATAAAATTACCTTGTTTTTTATAGAATCCCAGAATGGTTTGGGTGGGAAGGGACCTTAAGGACCATCCAGTGCCACCCCCTGCCATGGGCAGGGACACCTTCCATTATCCCAGGGTGTCCCATCCAACCTGGCCTTGGACACTTCCAGGCATGAGGAATCCACAGTTTTTCTGGGCAACAAAGTTTTCTCCCAGGCCTAATAAATTTAAGTATTTTTTCCCCAGTAAGACAACCACAGCAAGCCCAGAACAGGAAGATCACTCTGTGTGCTAGTTTGACTAGTTGAAAAATTCAAACACCTACATCAGAGAGGGGAGAAAAAAAAAAATAAAATCCTACTAGAAAGCTCCAAGAGGAGGGGGAAAAGTTGCAATTATATAAGGCAAAGACTGAAAGTAGCCAAATGCTCTGCATGCAGATGGTTGTTAACAAGCAGACGAGGAGGAGATGAAAGGGATTTTGAGGAATGCCGCAACATCAGAGGGAAACAATAAAGGGAGGATTCCTCCAGCACATTCACCCAGGAACACTGAGCTCCAGCAAGAGCCCCTCATTAGCAGGGAGCACCTCATTAGTGCTGCAGGGGCTCCCCACTACAGCCTGCAGTCATGGCTTGCTCCAAGCAGCACAGCTAAAAGCTTCGGGGAATTCACAAGCAAGGAAACACCCACCAAATTCTCAGAATCTACTCATCCTCTCCTCTCCAGGAGCCACACTGCTGAGCACCACAGAGCTTTCACAGGGCTGTGGGAAGGAGGGGAAAAGGAAGGAACAAAGAGCAAAGGGGGTGCAGGACAGCTGGAGCTCCTGTGCCCCAAAACCACTGGCACAAGGAGTGGGTAAAGCCTGGTCCAGAAGCAGCTCTGCTGAAGGAATTCCCTAAGGACATAAAGTAGAGCAAACACACAACTACTGCCTTTGGAGAGAGGGACAGAGCAAAGGGGAAAGAAATCCTGGACATGAACAGGAGAAAATTCATATTAAATAAGGAAGAAAACTGAGGTCAGACCTCATGAGTCTTCAACATCCCCCTGGGGGACAGTGGAGGGGCAGCACAGCCTCTGCTCTCTGTGCCCAGTGACAGCAATGGCTGGGGCTGTGCCAGGGCAGGGTTAGGCTGGATTTTGGGAAAGGCTCTTCCCCCAGAGGGTGGTGGGCACTGCCCAGGCTGCCCAGGGCAGTGGGCACAGCCCCAAGGCTGCCAGAGCTCCAGGAGGGTTTGGACAGTGGGACAGGGTGGGATTGCTGGGCTGTCTGTGCAGGACCAGGGGTTGGGCTGGATGGTCCTTGGGGGGTCCCTTCCAACTCAGGATATTCTATAATAGTTTCCACTTGTTCTTCATAAAGCCATGGAAAGGCTTAATAAAGTGATTTTCCCTGTAATTTATCAGAGAGGAGCACCTTGTTCTGGCACACAAATTCACTTGCTCAAGCACAAGAAAACATCTGTGCAATAATCAACTCAATTTGCAGAGCAGTTAATCTGATCAGGGCTTACCTGTACCCATCCTGGAAGGCATTTGGTTTCAGGAGTTTAACATAACCAAAGCACAGCTGGTACTGAGAGGAAAGGGGGGGAAAAAAAGGCAGAGCTGTGCCATGACAACAGGCTGGGTTATGAAAGCTTTCTATCCTCAGAGGATACTATTTTGAAAATAAATACTACCTCAACAGCCAGCACACAGGAGAATTAGCTGCAAAAAGAACTAGAAGTCTTTCTATTAAAAAGACCTGGCCATGAATACATGAGGAGAGGTGATGCAGAGGGAGAGGAGGGGCACTGGGACATGTCTGACAAGTCAAAGATTCACACAAAAGAGTGAAGGAGCACAGAACTGCTGTAACTGGAGACAGATGTAATTTCATCCTGGTAGTAAGAATTCAAAGAACAGCTCATGTTCAGGGGGGAAAAAAAGCAGCTAAAAAAGAAAAACCAGCAGTTACACACTTCATAAACCAAGTTAAGATCTAATACACAACATAAGGTCAATTAAAGGCTTCAGGTAAGATTTTTCTACAAGTATCACTTATTAAAAATAGGTTTAAATAACTAAGAGTTAAGCTGGGTTTGGGCTTCTTGCCCATTTCCAGAGGCAGGCAGAGGGGGATGGTAGGGGGAGTGAGCGAGGGCTGAATATGGAAAGCTGTCTTTAGGCACAATATGAATCATCACACTGAGGAATCTTCTTTAAGTGCCTGACTACTACTCAAGCAGATTTATTTCATTTAAAATGGGAAGGTTTTGACCAATATATGCACAACAAACCTTGAAGAAGTCATTAGATGACACTCCGCTGTGTCTATTACAATGAAAAATGCCTGAAAATTAATCTGTATCAATTTAATCCACCCTGACATAGGAGAAGTGGTTAATGCCTTGAGAGATCTCCTAATGTGGTTGGTTTCTTCACATTATTTTCTGCTGTCTCAATATAAACAGCACCTTGCCTTTGACTTTGAGAAATCTCTGCTCATGGCAGGAGAGCTCCCTGCAACATGGAAGGAGTAAAGAGAGAATCCTTTTCTTGTTTCAGTCGGAGACACTGAAAAGCCACCACCACAAAATGTTGCATACATGGAGCAAGAGCCCTGCAAGTGTTCTGCATTCAAAATGCAGATCCACAGAAGGCTGATTGTCTCATTTTTTTTGAAATAGCCAGCACTGGAATAGCAGAAGTCACATGGAGAAGGGCTCCAATTCACACAAAAATAGGCAGATTTAGCTGCTGCAATTTTTATTCATGTGCCTGTCCAAGCCTGGCAATAGCAATGGCTGCTGAACAGAAATATTCCCCCCTGGCCACTGGGATGTGGGACTCCAGCAGAGAAAAAAGCCACTAGGAGCATGGAGACACCACCACTTCCCATCAAACCACAGGAACCTCCTGCTCGAGCACCACTCAGACCAGGCACTGCAGGGACAGCAGCACATGTGGCTTTTGCTACCTGGAATGCAGAATTCCAAAGAAATCCAGGGTGGAAAGCACTGAGTTTATGATTTGATATCTCCTCCTTCAACACAAGGTACCAACTTCCAGAAGCACACACATCCCTGTGAGTGGAGCTGCTCATCACTCAGTGCCAGCACAGAGAAGGAGGAGCAGGAAAACAACATCCTTAGGCCCAGGAATAAGGCAGGACTTGGAGTTGCTGCTGCAGGAAAAAGAGGGGTCCTCTCCAAAGTGAAATGGGCAGAAGAAATGTGCTAATTACTAGTCAGGGTCTGATACAGCCAGAGGACAAGGACAGGGCAGAACGGGCTGTCACTGTGTCCAAGCTTGGGATACAGAAGAGAAAAAATCAGAGCCAGCACAGAACTGTCTGAACCCTCTGGCCATCCATGGGCTCCATCCAGAGGGCACAGGACTCTCCACACCCTTCAACCATCCATGGGCTCCATCCAGAGGGGACAGGACCCTCCACATCCTTCAACTATCCATGGGCTCCATCCAGAGGGCACAGGACCCTCCACATCCTTCAACTACCCATGGGCTCCATCCAGAGGGCACAGGACCCTCCACACCCTCTGGCCATCCATGGGCTCCATCCAGAGGGCACAGGA
>JAWWEW010000077.1:1031594-1052694 GCA_035583185.1 Anabacerthia variegaticeps
CCATGGGCTCCATCCAGAGGGCACAGGACCCTCCACACCCTCTGGCCATCCATGGGCTCCATCCAGAGGGCACAGGACCCTCCACACCCTCTGGCCATCCATGGGCTCCATCCAGAGGGCACAGGACCCTCCACACCCTCCAGTCCTCCCTGGGTTTCATCCACAGGACTGTGCCCGTGGCAGGGACCAGCCCACAGCACCTTCCCCATCACAAGCTGCCACAAGCTCAGAAGACTCAATTCCTAATTAACACTAAAAAGATTAAATATCTAACTCAGTAACCAAAAACCACAGGTAAAATGTGTGGAAGTGAGACACTTGTGACAGCCTGGGAAGTGGTCATTTCTTGCTGGGTTCCTAGAGGTGATTTAATTGCAAAGTCATCTAAATCCTGGTGCCTTTTACTGCCCTCCACTGCCCCCCGTCACACAGCTGGGGGCACAGCTCATACTTCATAAATACCCACATATTTATTTATTATGTGCACACAAACGTCCCTCTCAAAACCCTTTTTTTCCAAGAAAGCATTTTCATTTTTGTGATTTAGGTCCCCTGCATCTACATAAACCCCCTTTGGTCCTTTCTCAAGAGCAGATTGCATTTGCTAATGCAATGTAATGTCACCAGCCCTGAAACAGCCCAAGCTCAACCCTGGGCATTAAAGTGGGAGCCACCAAGGAATTCAGGAAATGCAGATTGCCTGTAGAGCCTGGGAGCTGCCTCAAAGGCTTCTAAATGAAGACATCCAATTTTGCCTCAGCTAAGCCTAGAGCCCCCCATGAATGCCAACAGGGCAACAGCTCCCAATCCTTCACTAAATATTCTGAAGGAGATGAGCTCCAACTGCACACGGGCTGGGACGAGAAACACTTCAGACATCCAGTATTTTTTACCTGCACCTGGAGAATGAGCGACAGCAGAATATTCCCACAGCTTCACCTGGATTAGCAGAGAGGAAGTGTTGTGGCACATATTCCCAGGATGACTGGAGCTCTGTGATTTCCCTGTTTGCTGGCCAAGACCAGTTCAATCCACAGACGGCTGCTCGCTCCAGGCACTCCATCCAATCCCTTCCCTGTGCCTCCCATCAGGCTCCCTTCCCTCCGATTCACACTGCCTGCCATTAATATTTTAAAGTCTTCCCTTAGACAAATAAAATTCCTGCAACATTTCTTACAACATCATTGTGTGTTACTATGGAAACTGCTAAAATGTCACAAAAGCCTAAAGCTCTGCTGCATAAGGAAAACCCAGATCCTCCTCCTCTTTGGGTAATGTGATGATCAAATGTTTTGAGCTTAATATAAATAAAAGGTCACTATTATAGTGGGGGGGATATCTTTTTTAGCATGGTTTTAAATTACTGACTATTTCATTAAGCCAGCAGTCAAATGAAGTCACTTTTCACAAATCCAAGCCTGTCAGAAGGTACTTTTTAAGCAGTGAAATGACATTCAAAACTCGCTAAAACTCAGTGCTGACTGAGGAGACATCTGAAACTGCAGTGAATCTATGTCAAAAGTACTCCTTTTCTGCCCCTCCTCTGAGCGTTCCACTGCAAAACTGAGAGGGAACACAAAGACAATGCAGGCAGCAGGACAGGGGGGGATTCTGCCCCTCTGCTCAGGTGAGACCTCACCTGCAGAGCTGCTCCAGCAAGGACATGGAGCTGCTGGAGAGAGCCCAGAGGAGGCACCAGGATGGTCAGAGGATGGAGCAGCTCTGCTGGGAGAGCTAGGATTGTTCAGCCTAAAGAGGAGAAGCTTTGGGTTGACCTAATTGTGGCTTTCCAGGACCTGAAGGGAGATGACAGGAGAGATGGAGAGAAACTATTGACAAAGGCCTGAGTGACAGGACAAGTGGGAAGGGCTTCCCACTGACAGAGAGTAGGTTTAGAATGGGTATTAGGAAAACATTTATCCCTAGGAAGGTGGGCAGGCCCTGGCACAGGGTGCCCAGAGAAGCTGTGGCTGCCCCAGCCCTGGGAGTATCCAAGGCCAGGTTGGACGGGGCTTGGAGCACCCTGGAATAGTGGGAGGTGCCCCTGCCCATGGGAAGGGGTGGCCCTGGATGGGCTTTAAGGTCCCTTCCAGCCCCAACCATTCTGTGGCTCTGAATGTATTTTACACAGCCAGGATGCAGAGAGTGAACAGATAAGGGAGCTCTGACTCTTTCAAGCAGGCTGAGCCTCTTGGAGAATGCCACACTCGTGGAGGGAGCACCCTGTGCTCATTCATAAGGCAGCACAAATGAATGTGCCTGAGGAGCAGGAGCGTCACGGGATGTGCCAGCCGAGCTCTGCCACCACTATCACAGGGAACATCTCGTTTTGCAGCTCAGACATCGTGGTTGCACAGGAGCATCAAGGAGCAAAGAGCCATCTGCCAAGTGGTTCACCTTCAGTAACCTGCAGGCTCACAACTGACACGGGAGCTTTAAATACATCCCTGGGTGACCTGCCAGCCCTGGACATCGGCTGGGACGGGCAGGTTTGGGCACAAAGCTGAAGGCTGCTTTTGGGGAGGGGCAGGAATTAGGGAAACCACCCTCAACACGACCAATTGGCAGCACAATTTTTGAGGCACGCCATCATTGTAACAAACCCAGGGAGCTGAAGGTCTCAAAAGCACAAGACTCTGACTGTATGTCCCCTTTTAACCATTCTCCCTCACCAAAGCATCGTGCCCCTGGCTGCTGATGCAATGCAATGAAATAGCATGTTTCACAGGCAAGTCCCAGGCACCACTAGCAAATCCTTAACTCGGCGTGCCCGTGCCAGGTACCCTTCCCATAAATAGCTTGTTCAGTGCTGAGGTCAAAGCTGGAGCAGGCATTCCAGAAAGTAACCCTATCACAGCGAAGGTCAGAGGGGGGGGAAGAGAAATAGGGGGGGAAAAGGAAGAAAAAGAGCTGGGTGTTACTTAAGCAAACCATTTCAGTACTCTAAGTGAAAGCAAATCTTTCAAATGCAGAGCCACAACCAGAGACAACTCCAAGTGTGGTGCAGAGCTGAACCATCCCCAGCTGGCTCCAGACGTGTGAAGGGCAACTGCAACAAACCCAGGGGCAATTCATGTTTCTCTTTCCATTTCCCAGCTGAATTCCCAGTCAATGCACAGGCCTTCACCTATTTATAAGTCCTTTTCTTTCAGGCTCCAGCAAGTAAAACTAAGCCCAGTTTTCAAGTTCTCTCCTACCTGCAGGATTTCAGCTGAGCACGGCCCAGCAAAGCCTTTGAAACAAGACACTTGCAGAACGCCCCATATCCAGGGTGTGCCCAAAACACACTCTGTGGAAAAATCTCTTGGGGTAGTGCCAGTTTAACAGGGAAAAACATTTTCCCCCAGCTGGAAGTCTGGTGCTGCCGAGCCAGTGCAACCAGAACGGATCTGCTGGAGGAGAGAACAAAGGAGAGGGGGGAAAGAAACCCATCTCTCTGCAGAATGAAACCCCCAATCTTTCAGGAAGACATCTCTGAGTACCATTACAATCTCTTCTTTAAGGAATCCCACGTTTGCCATTGCTTCAGTATTAACCTCAGCCATGCAGAAATCCCAGTGTCAGCCATGCAGTGATTTTCTGCCTCGTGTCAGTATTAGCACAAATAAGAGCACAGCTCTGAGCTGTGGCTGCTCCCAGACACTGCTGAAACACAATGTGAGTCTCTCCCCATCCCCCACAGGGGGATATTAGACTTCAATATTGAAGATCACATCTAAACGGGGCCCCTTTCCCTCACTCAAACACCAACTTCAGTTTCACAGGAGACAGACAAGTGCCACGCTGGGTTTTTAACACAAACTTCCCCCCCAAAATTTTTTTCCTGCCGCTTCAGATGCTCTGACAGGCTTTTTCCAATGAAAAGTTAAGTAAATATTTATACAACCCTATCCAAAGTGTCACCCACAAGTCCTAAAACAGCTGAACTACAGCCTGTTCTTACTTGATGCCCCACTGGGTAAGGGCTACAGAGACAAAGAGCAGTTTATTGGCAGTGCCAGACACCAAATCATTCCCAGTCCTCCACATTATCTTCCATACAGCAGCCCAGCACAGCCTGAGGAAGAGGGAGAGAAGACCTGACTGCAAACAGAGCCACCCAAAATCCTGCAGGAGCACCTGGGGCATCTGCCAGAGAGATGCTGTGTCTGCATCAACACCCACACCCCAAATTCAAGTGGTTTCTTGGATCCCAGCACCCAAGCCCATTGTTACTCCTCACACATGACCCAACACCAAGTTCACAGAACCACAGACTGGTTTGGCTTGGAAAGACCTTAAAGACCATCCAATTCTACTCCCCTGCCACGGGCAGGGACACATTCCACCAGAAGAGGTTGCTCCCAGCCCCATCCAGCCTGGCCTTGAACACTTCCAGGGATGGGGCACGGTTCCCTTCTGCTCCCCGCCCACAATTATGATTTCAGCCCAGGAAGGTACATTTCAACCAAAACAAACACTCTCTCAGATTAAAGAAGTCTGTGGATGTACCTACACCAAAACACCAAACCTCCCTGCCACACTCCAGTGAGGTCTGCACGAGGGTCAAGGCTCCAATAAAGTCAGGAACAACTCAAGAGACACTCCTGATATCTATAAAAGGTGTACTATGACCAGCACCTCAGGCAGAAATACCCAACTCTATTCTCCTTTTAAAAGCAAAAGGGACGTGGAGTGTCCTACTTACTCTGACACCTGATTAAGCATTTTTCAACAATGAGCTGCTCTATTGTTCTGCTTTCAAATGCAAAGCAAGAACACTTCAGGATTTGCTCTCTCTTCCCAACTGAAAAAGGCTGGAGGGACATCTCTCCCCACAAACGTGTGGATTACAGCAATCCAGGTACAGCATATGCCAGTTTGCATAAATAGCTGAAAAACACAGTCAAGCACCATGCTGTTGTCAGTGCCTACATGCACAGCTAGAAGTAAACAAGAAAAATACTTTAAAAAGCCGAGCAAGTAACTGAAAAAGTCATAAAGAGTAAGAAAGAAACTTTTAGGATTGCCCTGCATTTAGTGAAATGTGGTTTGGACCAGCAGGAAAAGCTTCCTTAGTCCCCACGGCATGGGATTTGTCATCTGAATTACAGTGTGGGATTTGCCATCTCAACTACTGTGTGGGATTTGCCATCTCAACTACAGTTCCATGAAGTCACAGATATGAGAAATACTATTTAATTGCCCTTGAAGTACAGGCTCTATCATCGTGCTCTGGCTTGAAAAACATAACGGAGGGAGAAAAATCAGAACTCCCAATTCCCATTTCTCAGCCAGCGCTGATGCCCCAACTGCGACCACCCCTCAAACCATCCCTCTCCAACACAGGGCTTGGAAATTAGTGCTGGGGAAAGCACCTCTTTGTGAGAAATCTTAATTACTGCTCCAAGCCCAGCAACCCTGAAATCCCGGCAGCACAACGTGACGCAGCACAGGGAGGAGACAACACAAGGGCTGCAAAATGATTCACTGCAACGCCAAAGTGCACGAGGCGCTCGGATTTCCCACCAGTAAATGAGAATAATTAAAGTGCACGGGAATAATTAAAGGCATCGTGGCCATAGGCATGGTAACAACCACAACTGCACACTGCAGGTACTGCCTGACCCCTGGAAAAGGTCCTGTGGGAAGTCAGTGGTGTGAGAAGTTGGTCACTAGGAACTTCAGTTCCCTCTCAGCAGCTTGGTGTGACTGCCAACCAAACAGTGACTTACCAGATAAGAAACCTGAGCTAAAAGATAAGTCCCAGTTAAATATTTGGTTTCACTACCTTTTCAGAAAATTTTTCCATGGTACAGACTGAAGTTGAGGATTAGAGATTAAATCACCTACCACTCACTGGCTCATGCCCACATTGCAGCTCGACCCAGGTAATTAATCAGCCAAAAATAACTGACAAATTCTGATGAAACTTGTCTGCAGACAAATGCAAGAAGAGCAAAGAACCAACCAGCCTGAGAAAAGCAACTACTCTAAAGATGCACAAGCCACATGAAGCATTTCCTACTTCTATGTGTTAGCACAGGGCCACAGAAACAGCAGCTCTGATGACTTGCTAACCCATGGCTCAGCCACTGGAGCCGGATTGCAGCCAGCAGCCCTCCAGCACCGCCAGGAATTCCACACCCTGCTCCAAGCCACCCTTCACAAACAGCACCTCCTGACCCCACCACACTGACAGGAGCACAGAACCACAGAACTGTTTGGGTTGGAAGGCACCTCCAAGCTCATCCAGTGCCACCCCTGCCATGGGCAGGGACACCTTCCACCAGCCCAGGTTGCTCCAAGCCCTGTCCTTGGACACTCCCAGGGCTGGGGCAGCCACAGCTTCTCTGGGCACCCTGTGCCAGGGCCTGCCCACCCCAAAAGAGCCCTTTCAAAGGTGCACAGCTTTCAGAGTCGCAGAGAGCTGCTGCCTCCAGCCACACCCAGCCAAAAGAGCTGGGATTCTCCCCAGGGGAGGCTCCAACCAGCCTTCCTCACCTCCTTTTGGGCAGACAGGTAGGAGGAGCTCAGCTGGGCATTACTAACCTGAGAGCAGACGAAATGCAACGGGGTGCCCTCGATGGACAGAAACCCACGGACTCAGCATGACCCAACCCTGCTTTCCCCATGGGCTGCCTGAGAACCAGGAGCACCTTGTTAAAGCAAGCCCGTGGCTGGCAAGGCTTCCCTTCCCAAAGGTGTAACAAATACCTCCCTGCTTTGTTTATGCATTACACCATGGCCTGGTTATGCACCTGTGTGACAGCACCTTCCTGGGTAGCAGGGCTTGAAAAGGGCCTACCAGGTTCTGATACATCCCCAGTGCTACTGGAAAGATGCAATTCCTCAGGGAGATGCTGCTCCATAGCCCAGATCAGGCAGGTCAGAACAGCACAAAGGCTTCAAAGCCTGTCCTTGACCAGATACTGATTCTGGAATGCCACCATGCCAGAAAAACTCAAAGGTCAGCTCTTATCTAAGCATGATGTAAGCAGTCTTTGTTTCTTTAGCCTGCTCCTACTTGAATCCCAGAGCCAGTTGGTGACATGGCCACTCGGTGCCACGGGCTATGAGATACCCTGTTTGGAGCACAACACTCACTGAAGGTCTGGAAGAAAGCAGCAGGTTTTTGAGGGGAAGGGACACCCAGAGGCAACAGAGAGCCAAGGGATGGTGAGTGAGGAATGAGGCAGAAGTTTACAGAATCACAGCATAGTTAGGGTTGGAAGGCTTTGGAGTATTTCCATTACACACTTAAGAAGTTCTGTCTCACTACCAAAATTCAAATAATCAGAGTTCAAATCTTCCTTCTAGTAAGTAAATTCTGCAAGATGCAAAATCCAGCCCTACTTGAGCAGCCTCTGCATTCACACCAATGTACAACAATGGCTCTGTTCAATCAGCTGACCCAAGGGGGCTTCCCAGTGGAAAACTCGGCTCTGCCCCTTCCTGCCTCTTAGCACTGCTGGGAAAGAACGAGCTTTAGATGCACTCAGGAGGTTTGCACCAGCTCTTAAAGGTGGCTGGAGTTTCTAACAAGCACCAACAGACACTGAGGCTCAGCAGTGCCAGAGCTGGGAGCCCCAGAGTCAGAGCACTCATCCAACAGGCCAGTCAATGCTGGGACGGCTAATTACTGAATACCCACAGGCACCAACTTTACACGAGGTTTGGTGGGCCTGGCCTAGATGCCAGTGTGCACACACACCAGCTTCTGAACCCCGAGACAATAGAGGGCTCAGGGTTTTTATGAGCTTTCAAATCTTTGGCTTTTTAAGGGTGCTTGGGACGTGAAGGCATGACTAACGCAAAGGGCGGAAAAGTCAGCAAAGAATTTCACGCATCTGTGTCTCTGAATACCACACTTCCTCTTGGGATTAACAGGAGGGCCAAAGAAATTTCACTTTGCCAGACAACACGTGAAGCCGTGAAACCCACAATATGGGAAATGGAATGTCATTTTGAACAGATTTTTAATCAAATGTCTCCTCCAATAACTATTACGAGACTTAAAAATGCAGTTTGACTAGTAATCCCAACAGTAGGCTTGTGGATTTTACAGAACAGGAATAAAGTTACTAAACTCTCGTTTCTAACAGCACAAGAACCCCTTTATGTCCAGCCAGGAGGGATCACATGCCCAGTTACCAGCTTTGCACTGGGAGAAACCCAAACTCATGCCACATCTAAGACTTCACATACAGAAATTCATCCTGTGCCACCATCCCAAAACAACGATGTGACACTTAGCTGGAATGTATTACCCAGGGGCTGTAACATCTGGTTATCAGAACTCATCCAGACCAGCGTGTGCCTGGAGGATGCTGAAGTTCCCAAGCGTCCACACTGTTCACATCTCCCCAGTCCAGTAAAACCAGTGCCAGGCAAGAACCCGATCAGCCATCAACACACTCTGCACAATCCAGGCACCCCAATCCACTCAGTTACTTCTCCACAGAGATCTGAACAAACCCAGAAGAGAACAGGAATGCAAAAGTGCTGGGGCCTGTTTCCAGCCCTGATGGGAAAGCCATCAGCATTCCAACCAGGACCCCTGTGCCTGCTGCAGGGAGCTTTTTGTTGACCATAGCGATACTTCACAGACTGAGGTCTCGGTTCAATAGGTCCATCAGGGTGGAAGAGATCATCTACTGATGCAAGCAAGATTTCACACAGACTACACACAGAATACGGCCTTTTAAGAGATTTGTGCAAAATACTGGAAAATTCTGGGGTTTGGAAGAAAAATTTCCCTTCTTCCTTGACCTGTCCCAAGACCTTTCGCCTTGACAAGGATCTTCCTCCTCCACACACAAACTGACACCTAATACTTATGCAAACACCATCTAGTTAACAACATAATTATGAAGCTGCTGTCATCAGTTAATGCAACTCACAGAAAATTCCCAGCAATAATTTCCCAGATTCCAGAGAAGAACACACTTCACACTTCTGCTGGCACTTGGACCGAATCCTTTCAGAGGGTTTTTTTTCCAGGCAGTTCATTTAACAAACAAAATAATTCCCCAGTCACAAATATGCTGTCAGCTACTGAGATTCAGACTGGCCTTGCTTTACACAACAGGTTTACAGCAAATATTCCCATTGCTAAACAGCAAACATTTCATTTCAGAGGACAGGTCCAACAGATCCGGGAGAGAACGTGGTTATGGCACGCCAGGTTTGTATCTGCAGCTCACACCACTCCAGCCAGCATTTCCAGGACTTGCTGCTCCACAAACACCAAAGACTATTTCCAATATGCGTGAGGAATTTTGTCTTCAGTGCTGCAAATCACACCACACTAGTTTTAACAATTCTTGGATCTAAGACCATCCAAGATCTAGCGTTTCTACAAACCCCATGTATCTACCTTGCCGCCCAGCACCAGAAGTAAACAAGCACGAGTGCTACTTACAGTGGTACATGGGGTTGTTCTGGGTCTGCTTTGGTCAGTTCCTCTTCCTCAACATCTGACTCTCCTCCTGAGCTGCTCTCAGTGACATCCGAGTCAAACGCCTGTTCGCTGGATCTCAGGTTGGCCATCCCACTGGCCGTGAATCTCTCCAGTTCCTCCGATATCGAATCGCTCTTCAGGAAGTTGCTCAGGCCTTCTGAAGTGACTGTCTCGCTCGCAGCTTTCCTCAAGGCTGCTTCTGCTTTTCTGGTCAGCATCAGCTGGCTCCGATGCCTCAGGGGGTCCAAAGCTGGAAGCTTGTTCAGAGTTTTCTCCAAGAAGCCCCCCAACTGCTGCTGGATGTGTCTCTCCACCTGCTTTGCCTGCACCACCTGCAAGCGTTTCTGCAGCCTGCGGGCTCTGCTCTCGATGTCTGCCTGCCGTCGGAGCAGCGCCCTCGTCCTCATCTCGGAGTCGAGAGCGCTGTGGGGACCAGCCAAGAGAGGTGGTTTCTGCTCCTCCAACTTGCTGCTCCCAAAGTCGGAGCCATTCCCAGCACCGGGCAAGCGAGTGTCTCCACTGCCGCCCTCGAGCCCCCACTGCTGCTCCGTGGAATTGAGGGACGATTTATTTGCAGTGCTGTTATTGCTAAAGGGAGTCGTGTGCTCTGCATCAAGGCTTCTGTGTGGAAGAGTGCAATTGGTCAACCCGCTCTTCAAGTCGCCCAACTCAGAACCTCCTGTATTATAGTCAACAGTCTGGAGGGCAGCAGAAGGAGGAGCACACTTCCCACCGTTCAGAGAACTAGAGTTTTCATGGTCTGAATTGGTACTTTTGGCCAATTTCTTGGCCAAGCCATTGACAGGCGCTTGCGGGAGAGGTGGCTGGCTATTAGTACTCATGGTTTTTAGATTCTCCAAAGTGAATTCCAACACCGGTTGCCTCCCCAACAGATCACTTGTTTTCAAGAAGGACTGAGATAAGAGAGAGTGAGATTTAAGGACTGTCTGCTTGTTGAAGACTCCTTGCAGCTTTAGAGGCTCCTTTGAAGAGACAGATGTTACATCCGAGCAGAGATAAGAGGCCACCAGCGGCTGCAGCTTGCCCAGCTCTTCCTTCGTGGGGTTGTTTCGGAAATCTAGACTGGGATCCTCCGGAGCGATGGCTTTCCTTTTGGTGCCGTTGGCAGCCAGGAGGATGTTGTTGGCGTTGCCGTTGCTCTCGGCACTGCCAGGCGACAAGGTGGAGGATGGGGGAGCCAGCTTGAATCGGATGTGGTGAGCTTCGGCTGCTGCGTCAGTGAGAGCGGGCGCCATCGCAGCCATTCAGCACAGAGAGACGGGAAGTCCAGCCTCTCCTGGTGCCGAGGCCAGCTCCACTGCCTCCCACTGCCTCTGCCGAGGGCAGCCTGCAAAGGGGAGAGGAAAGGACAAAGTTAGGCACTGCACTCAAAGAGAAAAGAAACCAAACAAGACAGGCAACAGCAGCGAGACTTATGGGAGCAGCAACTTCCTTCCCCTGGGAGCCCCAGCCTGGAGCTCTGCGGGGCCGCTCGGGCACCAGGCAGCCAGAAACACAACCAGCAACACACAGGCTGGTCCTCAGCATCTCCCACAGTTAACCCCAGAATGTGCCAAGTTGGAAGGGACTCATCAGGATCATCCCCAGGAGTCACCCCCCGTGCCCCAGAGCATCATCCAAACCCTCCTGGAGCTCTGGCAGCCTTGGGGCCGTGCCCACTGCCCTGGGGCGTCTGGTCAGTGCCCACCACGCTCTGGGGGAAGAGCCTTTCCCTGAGATCCCACTTGACCCTGCCCTGGCACAGCCCCAGCCATTCCCTGGGTGCTGTCCCTGGTCCCCACAGAGCAGAGATGGAGTTGCCCCTCCAGAAGTTGGACCAGCAATGAGATCTCCCCTGATTCTCCTCTTCTCCAGCTGAACACACTAAGTGCCCTCAGTGTCCTCACACACTTCCCCTCAAGGCCCTTCCCCACCTTCATTACCCTCCTTTGGACCCTCTCTAATGGTTTCATATCTTATAAAGCCTGTTTGTAACTGTTATTCCCATCTTTCAGTCTATCCACACCAAAATCCTTCCAGGCCTCCTCCATGAGAGGCCTGGCCCTGGATACACCTATTCCTCAGTGCCAGCAGCTCTCCAACTCCATCATGAAAATCCCAGAGCTACACCTATGAAACAGTTTTCACTGCTTCTCCTGTCAGCTCAGGGGTGTTAAAAATGACAAATGAGAACTATAACATGTAACACAGAGAGGGCTGGATGGGAACAAATCTCCATATGCTTAAACTCCCAGTAGCTGAAGAAACCCCACTGCTTCCCTGAGAACCTTGGATTTGAAGGAAGCCACTTCCCTGGTGTATATGAAACCTACTTTCCCAGAAGTACATTTCCGAATGAGCCAGGTGATTTCCAGGGTTAGCAATTCCCATTTCTCTTTCAAGAGCCTGGATAAAGATTAACCCACACACACACAGAGCAGCTCTGCACTGACTGTCAGAACAAGCCAGGGCTTAACTCAACTAGAGCAAACAAGTTAATAGAAATAACCCAAGACCTTCATTCCTGCACACTCCAACCATCTTCCACACACCTTCAAGTTTCTGGTCATTCATCCTCTTTCTTTACCACTAAAGGTGTTTTTAAACACCTTTTTTAATTGCACTCAAATAACCCTCAGCACAAGCTGTGCTGCCAAGTGCACCAGTTCTTCATTCTCCTTTTACTGCTGAAATTGTTTAGCATCTTCATAAGATATTTCAATGTCAATTTAATAATAAAAAGTTGCCCTGATCTCTTGCCTGATAAGCCAATCCTCTAATTTCAAATAAATTTGCATAAGCTTGTTGTAGCTGTTCATTAACACACCCCAATGACCGAATTAACACACCACTTTACAGGAAAAGCGAGGACTATCTCAAGTTTTAATATGTTGAAGAAGGAAAATTTCCCAGCCAGTTTTGTTTTCAGCCTCATCCAGCTGCTCTACAGTTGCTCCCCAGCGTCAGACCCAGGTGCTTCCCCACATGAGGGATCACAGACAGAGATCAGGGCTGAAAACCACCAAGCACTAAAACCTGAATTTCTGTGAAAAGTCAGACATGAGTTAGAGAAACAAACCCACATTCCCATGGGGAGAAGGCTCACAGGACACACTCAGAACTATTTGCTCTGTGTGGCTCCCACTGGCCAACAGGCTGGCTCCTCACCAGGTCCAAAACACAGATCCACCCAGTCACAGAGTCCCAGAAGGGCTTGGGTTAGAAGGGACCTTAAAGTCCACCCAGTGCCACCCCCTGCCATGGGCAGGGACACCTTCCACCAGCCCAGGGTGCTCCAAGCCCCATCCAGCCTGGCCTTGGACACTTCCAGGGATCCAGGGGCAGCCACAGCTTTTCTGCCCAACCTGTGCCAGGGCCTGCCCACCCTCACAGGGAGGAATTCCTTCCCAATATCCCATCTAACCCTGCCCTCTGGCACTCTGAAGCCATTCCCCCTTGTCCTGTCACTCCAGGTAAATAGTCTCTCTCCCACTTTCTCATCAGCTCCCTTCAGGTACCAGGAGGCCATCCCAAACCTTCTCCAAGACTGAACAACCCCAAGTGTCCCAGCCTTTCCCCCCAGCAGAGCTGCTCCATCCCTCTGCTCATCCTGGTGCCTCCTCTGGACTCTCTCCATGTCCTTCCTGTGCTGAGCACCCCACAGCTGGAGGCAGCACTGCACGTGGGGTCTCACCTCCTTTACCTGCTGCCCACACTCTGGATCTAAAAAAGGATCTGCATGCCTAAAAGTTTAGGCCACACTCAGTGAAAATGGCTTTTAGTCATCATTTGGGGCCACAAATAAAAACTGAACATGACTCTTCAGGGAGGAAAGAAAAAAAAAAAAGCAACTTGCAGGGAACTTTCCACTTGTAGCTAAGACACCCTGGGGAGAGGAGGGAGGAAGACTGACAGAATAAAGACTTCCTCCACTCCAGTCTCCTTCCAAGACCTTCACCAGACAAACACACTGGGAATGACTGTCCCTAATGGGTGCCTCCAGTTCTGGAAAAACACGTGGGTTTCCCCTCCAGGCCAAAGTCGGGATCAGGACTCCTCACCGACTGCAAAAAGAGCAGAACCCCCTCCACCTGGTGCTAAATGATTCCCTGAGAACACATTTGTGTGGACTGCAGTCATTCAGGAGTTTGCCCAGGCTGAAGAGAGGTTCAGGTGATGCCCTAAATTTGTAGGTCATCGACTTCAGTTAAATTAGCAGAAGTAGAAAATGGAAGCAAAACTTCGACAGTGGCTTTTCCTCCGGGTTAGCAAACTCACTTGAAAACAGAAAATCCTCCTGCTAAGCTACTCCAAACCTCCTTGGCTCCACTTTTCATTGGGTGGACAGCATTTAAAATACTTTGGAAGCCTGGAAAGCCTCCCTTAAGAATAAGGCTTTGTTCTAGTAGCTTAAAGATGACCTCCAAAAGTTATTGGGCCTATTTTTTTGATTTTATTTAAGTCCTTATAAACTCTCTGGGTGCTGGACAGCACTGGCTTCTCTAACACTGAATTAAGAGTTCTGCTTTTATGAACAACCTCTGGAAAAAACATTAAGATAGATTTGTAAGCATATTCCCTCATTCTGTTTGTAAATCTGGGTTATTAAAGCCATATTACACTTATTAGGAATTTCTTAACGGGGAGTTGCAGCAGAGGGTGGCAAGGCATCTCTGAGGAAGGAGGAACAAAGGCTAGTTGGGAAGGTTATGGAATGGAAAGGCAAGGTCATTCACACAGTCTGAGGGGCTTTCAAGGCATTCTGATAATTCTGACAGTAATTCCAAGCATTATCCCAGATTTTTTTGCCCATCTCTGGGACTCAAACTATGCAGGCAAGTTCTACCCAAACTGCTGTCACCCATCAGTATTAAGAGATGAATGTGAGCACCCACAGGCTCCCTTTTTACACTGTTTGCCTGCCAAGGGCTGACAATTCCCAGCACTTGAGGTGACACGTGCAGGACCAAGAGGCTTCTCCTGTGGCAGAATTCCTGCTGGGACACAACTGCCAGAGTACCTGGATACTGCTCCAATCCCACCACCAAGGCACATGGGCCCTGGGAGAACTCCAGCCCTGCCACAACCCTTGTGCTGTACTTCACCTGGGAACATCCAAGAGGAGCTGCTTCTGGAAGGCCACTGTGGTAATGTTTACAGTGTCTCTTTAGAGAATACTGAATGAATGCTCCTCATTTTCCCTTTAAAAGTGGAGCACTGGCAGAGCAGTTAGCAGTAATTAACAGAGCCGAGATGAAAGGCTCCAGCAAGCAGGTAAAACCAGGGTAACCGTAACTCACCCATCTTCCCTCCCTTCCCAAGGAGGGCACGGGAGGCCACCCAGGCAGGAAAGGCACCAGGGGGCTTCACACACAGTTCCACATCACCTATACCAGTGTTCAAACTTCTTAGAGCCAGAGCAGAGGGGAGAGTGGGAATAAGGTCAAGGGAACCATGGGATGTTGGAGGAGGCAGGAGGAACACGCCCAGTCACACTATACCCTGGGTCACGACACCCTGAAAACAATCCTTCACTGTGCTGACTTATTCAAGACTGTCTGCTTCTAAAACCCAATTCTACAATCAGACCTTGGAAGGGGAACTGCCTCTCCAAGCACGTGATTTTGGGCAATCCCTCAGAAAACAAGCCTGAAACGACTGCAGGAAGTTTTGGCTCGCTGAAATCTTTGTGCCAGGAGTTTCCTGGGGAGAAACCAGGCACCTGTGCTTCCAGTGAGGTTCCTGAGATGATCAGGGAGCTCTGAGTTCTCCACAGAGGAGGTACCTGCCTGAACAGGCACTCCAGTTTCCCTCTGGAAGGGCTCTCCATGCTCTCCCATGTGCACTATTCCCACCACAACCACCCTGCTCAGACCACTGAGCTCTGCACCCACCTGGCTGCATCACCTCTGCCTTCCATCCCTCCCACCTCATATGTTTATATTCCCTGAATTACACTGTAAACTCCTGACTTTACACCCAAATTCCTGCCCCTACTGCCTGGTTTCAAACCACCCTGGGACTGCTCCTCAGAGCTGCTCCAAGGCCTCTTTACTTCCCCAGGCCTCCCCCTACAAGGCTCAAAACCCAAACCCACCTCAGCACATTCCCCTTTTCCTACAACTGGTACAAGAAACGAAGGCAGGAGAGGGTATGGATGGTTGTGGGGGTGACTTTGACACACACAGAAGGACAAACAGCCTCAGTGTTCAGTGCCAGCCTACCCCAGCTAACACCACCACCCTGAAACCCCTTCACCCCCAAAGCTGTGGTACCCACCATCCATTTCCTGATGTACACAAAGGTGCTTTCAAAAGCAATAAAAGCAACGTTACCCTGAAGGAAGTGAGTATTCTACCAATTCCCACTTCCCCTCTCCTCCCCCACTACAAATCAAGAGCGCAGCCAGCTCTTCGTGTGGTTACAAACATGTTTCAGAAAAAAAACCCAAACAAAACAAAACACAGGAAAAAAAAACCCCAAACTCGCTAAAATAAAATCCCCTTACGCTTCATTTTGCAAGTAAAACACATGATTTGTGCTTCTAAAATCACACAACAGCAACTCACTCCCTGAACCTGCAAGTCCACATGCAGAATGCCCACCTACCCGAAGTTACAGCCATTCCACATAACAAATCTCCTACATGCCTTTTCTTACCACCTTTCAACGTTTCACAGTTGTAGGACAGATGTTTACCAATTTAGAAGGAGATTTACACGAGAAGCAACTCTCGGGGCTTTAATTAAGGAAACGTGACAGGCAAGAACAGGACGATCACCTTATTGATAAGCCAGTTATCACGTGCAGACTGTGTGCTTGCAGTGACCCACATTTGAGAAACAGGCTTTTTTTTTGAGTGTTCATGTTAAAAAAAGTGAAGCACATACACAGGAAGCACAGATTTTTGCAAGGCACACATGAGTGCTTTCTGTGTCTATTAACACTAGAGATTTGTACTTAATCTCCCTGGGAAAATAACAATTTTAATAGTAAGAACATGCCAGAAATACTAAGAAATGCTACCGAGCTCCACTTTTATTTGCTTCCAATCAGAAGCCTTTAAGATTAAACTAAAAGCTGTTTCCACTTGCTGGTCCACACAAGTGGCAGGGTTTGCTCAACTCTGAGCAGTAACTGAGGTCTCCTCCTGCAAGAGTAATTCTCTCTCTCCCTGTGAGTTCTCATTGGATATAAATAAACCGAATCAATTGCATCATCTGAGGTAAAGGAGTTTCATCAATATGATGTCAGAAAGACAAACAAAAGCCACAAAGCAACATTAACTGTCGTGTCCCCAAACAAAAGTCTGGGAGGGTGAGTAATTACAGGCACAAACGCCTTCACCTGGAACATGAAGTGTCTGGAGATAAAAATACCCATCGCTGTGAACAAAGCAGAACAAAGTTGCTGTTTAGAGGCAAATTAAAAGGAATGTGGTTTCAAACACAATAATGGGACATTTGCAGAAAGCAGCAGCTTGTCAAGAGTCAAAAATCAAAAACAAAATAAAATAAAAAACCTTTAACTGTGGAATCTGGGTCTCCCCCATCCAGTATCAGAGAGATTTTGTTTTTCTTTCGCATAATCTGGGCAAGTTGCCCAGGAAACATGAAAAACTGAACTCAGGACTCGGGGAGCAAGTTAAACAAAAAAACAGAATTGCCTTTTAATTTTAAAGACACATTGTCATTCACTTGGTTGGTGCAGTCATACCAATCTTTGCTCAAAAGCATATGATTGTTCCCAAAACTTTTACCTCCCCCCTGCCCCGAAAGTGGCACCAGCTTAATAGTCCACATTTTATACTTAATGTTTTAGATCAAGGCATAGACTGTCAGCACACAAAGTCCTTTGGAGTGCCTTGGGAAAACTGGCCATGCCTTCAAGAGAGCAGCAGAATTAAGTGTCCCAAATCACCAGATCCCTGCCCAATCTGGCAGCCTGGTCTCCAGCTGAGTTTAAATACTTCATTCTGAGTGGAGTTCAGCTCCCGGTTCCCCATGACACATCTGCTCAGCTGACTGCAGATCCCAGCTTTTATTGCTCCTTGGATCTCGGAGGAGAGAGCACAGCCCACAACAACAGCAGCAGCTGAAAACAAGATGACACGAGCTCCAGAACAGAGCCACTCGTTTAATAGAAGGTGATGTTCACTCACACATCACAAGTTCCTTTTTACAGCCGTAATTACTGCCTGAGCTGCGTTTGCTCTTCCTCCTTTAGTGCATGGCAACTTCACAGTAACCTCCCCATCACATCCTCTGTCGCTGCAGACCTCGACAGGAAGTTATAAAGATTTCAGAGACACGTTTGCCAACGTTTGATAGAGCTGAAAAAGGAGAAATCTTTGAGGTGCACCTTCTGCTAAGGCCTCTGAGGCCTGAAGCAGCTCCCGATACAGAAATATGGATTTCAATTAAACTTTCCACCAAATCTGAGGAAAAAAAATAAGTTTGCAGCAGGAGATTTAACTGAGGCACAGGGGAGGATGAGGCCTGCTCAGGCTGACAGCTGCTCCCATTTCCCCTCAAGATGTGCCTTTTTTCCTCATTTTATCAGATAAACAGCGCAGTTTCATTGCTAAATTCTCCCAGTGCATTGTCAAAACTCTGCTCTCCAGAATTAAGCCTTCCCAGCTACCAACATATCCCATTTCTCCATTTGTTTCACTCTCCAGACTGAGTTATCCCATGGCAGTCCCCTGCTGACAGTGCCTCGTGGCAGGGGAGACACAGACTGATTTTCTTTCTCTGAAAAACCTAAACGGGACCTTATCCAAACTCTGCTCTTCCAAAAACACGGCTCTGAACTCAGCTGATGAGGACACGCACAGGCTTTAATGGAATTATGTTTACTCAAGTCCTGCATCACCCAGACTCTTGGTGATTTGGGTATGACAACTCCTGGCCCAGCTGAGAAAGAACAGAAAGCTTTTATTCCAATTTAAACGATTTGTCACAGAATAACTGCATCCTCAAAGATGCAGTTAAACTGCTGTTTACAGGGGAGGATTCTCAAACCAAGCCTTTTCTGCTTTTCATTCCAGATAGACATTGTATTCCTGGAAGTCATGAGCAGGGACATGGTATTTATAAAATGCAGCAGCGGAAACGGTGCTTCTCAGATCACCTGCCATTCCAGAGGCTCTTTCTAATGGAAGGATAAACACTGGGAGGGGAGGCAGGCGTGCAGAACTTAGTTATTATTTGATCTGACCACTATGGGATCCACCTGAGACCCTTCCAGGAATTAAATTCCCATTTAGACCTAAGCTGGCCCACCTGTTTCCCTCACAGTCCAGTAAAAAACAAACAAAAAATCAGGTGAAGTGGGGCTGGGAAGAGACAGCAGTGACATACTCTCAAAAACAAAAAGAAAAATATAATTTTCCAGGAAAGGAAAATTATATGGAAGGGGGATGGGGAGAAGGCCCATAAATGAAAATATGTGCTGCTTGCCCTTTCCTCCCACTCCCCAAGCTTTACCCTTTCCCTCAGGCTGGGCCTAAGAAGGCTCAGGCCCTCTCTTTGAGTCTCATCCTCCCTGGAAAAGCCTTTTGAGGTTCCTAAGGATAGGCAGCAAGTGGAGCCTGAGCAGGGAAGGGTGGAGTGCTGGAACTCCAGAGACAGTCTTTGTTCCGAGCATTCCTTAGATAATGGCAGTGGCCTTCACCAAAACACAAGTTCTAAACAGAGCCAAAGGAAGTGACTTTGGTCACAGAACCGCTCAGTTTTCACCCCTGCCTTGCGTGATGTCAGAACCTCCCCAGCTCTCCGGTTACCGGATGATCTCCCAGAGCAAATGAGACTGAAATACAGCATAAAAAAAATAAATAAAAGTCAAAAGGAGGGGGGGGGAAAGGCGTAAGAGAAACACACAGCCACATCTGCCTGGTCATCTGCTGCTTTATCACCTCTGAGGAGGGAACACAAGTCATCCTCATTGCTAAATCATTACAAATCAGCTATAACAGGACCACAACCAAGTTCCACAATTAACTGCTCCTGCAGCATATCAATCCATTAAGCCCTACACAGCTGTGCTACCTTGGCAGTGTGGCTACAGGGAAAAAAAACACCATCCCCATCCCTCCCGCGCCAAAAAACACGCCGCCCATATCTGGTCTCCGAGGGCGGGCAAGGCCGACACCAAGGGGAGGAGGGAAACTGAGCTCCCGGTCCCAGCCCCAAACTGGGGGTTCCCCTCGCTTCTCCTTCACTGCCCCCACGTCAACTCTATTCCACTTCCCCCTCGGCTGATTTAAAAGGCTGCTGACTTTTCAATTAAAGAAAAAAGAATAAAATATATATATATTCAGATTGAGCAGCACTGCTGTTCCCGTGCCAGGGTGGAAATCCAAGAGGACTACGCTAAAGCAGGGAAGAGCATCAGAGGTTCCTCCATGAAAACAAAGGCTATAAAAAGGACAAATATGGTTTTAAAGAGAAAACGCTTCTGTACAGACAGATCCCTGGATTCCTCCCCAGGGCAGAGGTTCAGCGGCACACACAGACACACGTCACACCTTAAACACCCCCCCCGAAATGTTTTTATCCCCCCATGGCAGCGGGACCAACCCACAGCGAAGTCCTCCCGACTTTCCCACCTTGGAGGAGCGGGCTTTTTCCTCACCTTATTTTTAGACGCACAAAGCACCCCGTACACAACACATGACATGATGTAACCACCACCACGGCCGTGGCCCAAACCAGTTCAAAATATAATGGTCAGTCAAAACAAATAAAAAACCTGCAGTTCCTCCCATATCCTGACCGGTTTAATGGAAAACTACAGTTTGTCATTCAAGTGCATTTTACATAACAGGGAATATAATCTATGAAGTGCCTGCCTTCTGCTCCACCTGGACACAAATTTAGGGAGCAAAGGCATGACACCTCGCTTTGGAAGGAGGGTCTGATTTTCGGGGAGAAAACAAGGTTAGTTCCCAACGTATTTGCTGCTTTATTTTCCCCTCTATAAATGACCTTCCTTCTTATAAATGACCCCCATTTACACCCCAAACGATGGAAATTTCTCCCTAATCAAGCACGAGAAGATGCTAATCCCACGGTGGAAGTAAACACACGTAGGGATCTCGGAAAGCATTTCAGGATAACCACACTCTCCCAGCTTGTTTTGGGGGAAAATAATTCCGGATCGGCAGGGCCGGTTAGAAATAAATAAAATACAAAATATGCGGCCAGAAAGTAAATAGAGGGAGGTGGATTTGGAGCTGGAAGGCACCTGGAAAATGACGCTATTGTGCACCCCGGGAGCAGGGCAGGCGCCCGGTGACAGCCCACCGGGATTACCGGCCCCGCTCCGCTCCTGTTTTCCAGGCGGATTTGGGGCCGCGGGACCCGCTCCCCCTTCCACGCGTTTTGCAAGATTTGAGGGTTATGCAATTTAATTTTTTTTTTCTGTTTACTTTTAAAACTTCGCGTGTGTGCCTGTGACCCCCGCCCCCCCCTTTCCAAACCCCCCCTTTTCCCCGCCATCAGGTTACAGAACGCTGCCCCCCTTCCCCTCCCTCCCCGTCCCTTCCCCTCCCCGGGGGCAGCGGCCACGTGAGAGGCCGCGGCCCGACCCTGCGGGACCCCCGCGGGTGGGATCTCCCCGATCCCCCCCATTCCCACGGCTCCCCCCATCCCCACT
>JAWWEW010000077.1:1063917-1079730 GCA_035583185.1 Anabacerthia variegaticeps
CTGCCCACCCTCCCAGCCAGCAATTCCTTCCCAATATCCCATCCAGCCCTGCCCTCTGGCACTGGGAAGCCATTCCCCGTGTCCTGTCCCTCCATGCCTTGTCCCCAGTCCCTCTCCATCTCTCCTGGAGCCCCTTTAGGCACTGGAAGGGGCTCTCAGCTCTCCCTGGACCCTTCTCTTCTCCAGGTGAGCCCCCTCAGCTCTCCCAGCCTGGCTCCAGAGCAGAGGGGCTCTCTTGGAGCATCTCCGTGGCCTCTGACCGTACTCCAGCAGCTCCGTGTCCTTCCATCAGGTGCAGGACCCACCACCCCACCCCAAATCCACCCCCAGTCCAGCCTGGAGGCCGGGGGCAGATTCACAGGTGGATCCCCAGGCACCAGAGAACAGAAAACAGCCCCTGGGTACCCCAAGGTGTGCCCCCAAACCTTCCCCAACCTCTGCCATGCTCCTCCAGGTCCTGAAGGACAAATCCCACCCCTGGCCCAAAGCACCCGGGGCTGAGCCTGCTTTTAAAAGTAGTTTATTTGGATTTTCCACATCCTTAAATGAATCGCAAATATATTAACAGAAAAAAACCTTTTTTTTTCCCCCCCTTAAGACTGTACAATTTTTGAAATAAAAAGTCAGGAAAAGCCAAAAAAAAAAGAAAAAGACAAATGACATCGTTTCAATGCAAGTAGTAACACCACACCCACACTTTGCATTTTTTCCACAGTTCTGATGTAAAAAAATGACAGTTCCCTAATTTGTCTCAGCGAGCTCTTGCTCTCACCTGGCTGCCAGTGCCTCCATGCTCAGGATCCTCCTCTCTCTCCCTCCTCAAAGAGCCAAATTTTAGCCATTCCACACTGATTTTGTACTTCTCCTCACAAGGTAAAATAGCAGCAAGGGCTGAATGGGACTCTGGATTCTTGGGAAACAACAAAACTCCCTTTAAGGCATGAGGTACATGGAGAGCCAGGGATGGGTTTATGTATTTCAATCTTCCAGGTAGCATGAATATCTTTTCCAGATCCCAGCTCAATTAAGCGCTTTTTCCAGAGGGTTGAAAGTTTAATTACATTTTTCAGGGAGCAAAAGGAAAGGAAAAAAGGCCCCTCAGATTCCTGATCCCCACTTAAACAACACTGTGTGTATTGACAAGAATAGCACCTGCTTCAGAAAATGTTGGGAACCAAAAGGAAGCCAATTAAGAGGTTAATTAGTGACATCCCACAAGTGCTGCTCAGACTCCTCGGTGCCAGGGATGTGCTGGATGGGAAAATCTCAGTGAGGAGCTGTGCCAGGGGTGCCCCCAGTGCCCTGGGAACATGAATCTTCCCCAGGGCAGGGGAATGACCCCACAGCAGCTGGAGCCACGAGGGGTGTGAGATCTGAACACTCAAACCAGCAAAAACATGATTTTCCCAGTCAATCCCCCAACCCTCCAGAGCACAAGGGGGTGGCAGAGGCACAAAGCTCCTTTAATATCTTCTCATTCCTCAGCTTTGAGGGATCCCTTTTCACAGTTAGGGGAGCTGAAGACTGGTTTTCCCTGCTCATCCTCCAACCTCAGAAAACACCCAGTGGACCAGAGAATTCTGTGTTTGCTCTGAACTTGGGGGTTATTTCCCAAAGGAGAAAGGTGTCCCCGTGTGGCTTCTGACCAGAAGAGCTGGGACAGGAGATGGACCTCGTGTACAAGGACAACTAAAAGAAACTGAAGTGTAAAGGTAACCAAGAGATCCCTAAACACCAAGAGATAAAAATAAAAGGGAAAAAAATCAAATCAAGACTGATCACAACAAATACATTGCTATGAAATTTGTATCATTCCCAATTTATTAGGCATAAATTGCTCTTTAAAACTGCTTATATCATACACTTTCTTTATCATCACTGCACAAAGGGCACCAATTGCTGCTGCAGGAGGCTACAGAGAGCAGTTTGGACTTGCTTCCTCCTCTCAGAAACAGCCCCTGGAGAAAAGGAAAGTGTTCCCAGAGTGAGAAACTGAAAGAACAGCTTAGAAAAATAAGGAGAAGGACAGATAATTGCACATTTTCGCATCCTGCTTGGACCACACTTTACAGAAGGGTTTGGAGGTGATCACAGCTCTCATGAGATACTGATCTGAGACAATTCTTTGATGTGTTTGACCAAGGTTCTGATTGTATTAAGGCTTCACAGTCTTCCCAGTCTCACAGGATTAAGGGTTTGATGTTGTCCCATTACAGTTGTATCTCATTGCTCTCTTGATTTTGCCCTTTAGGAACCTTTATTCTCAGGAGGGGAAGAACGAGTCAAGGGGTGTAGGAGAAACGAAGCGAGGTGGCGCTGCCTCGAGTGCAAAGTAAACACTGACCTTTCCAAACCCGGGGGAATAAATTAATTCATGGTTAGGACATGAAAGCAGTTGCTGGAAGCTTTGCTCCTGCACGTGTTTGTCCTGCAGGCTGCTCTCTGAGGAGGGACACAGCCCCTGGCTTTGCTCCCTGGAGACACTGCAGCTTTAAGGTCACGGCCACTCCCTGGCATCTCAGTTACACTACAATATGCAAAGGTCTGGTTTGCCACCACTGTTCCTTGGAGAGCTTGGAAATGAGGTTCAGCACTCTGCTTACCAAGAAAGACCCAAACTAAGACACATTTCTGGAAAAAAAGAACAAGACACCTCGCCATTAGTACTATCCCCACATCTACTGCCTTCCATACAGCAAACCACAAGTCTGTCTTCCATGATAGTTTTTTTCCAGCAAAGGGGAGTCCAAAACCAGCATTTCTTCCTCAGTCACTTTCATGAATGTGTAAGAGCCAACGAAGTGAGACTCAGCAGCAGCTGGAGATGGCACTGCCAGGAACTCTGGTGTCAGTGGAGCTCTCTGACAGCGCTGGCTCAGAGATGTGAAGACCCAGGATGTGAAGGAAGGGGAGGACACGACAGTACCAGTCACACACACTCGAGTTCAGACAGTGGCTCTTGGAGGTTAAAATTCATCACTTTCCACTGCGTGGAGCTGTGTGTCATCTGCATCCGTCATGCTGCTCTCCTGGGACTCGTCTGTGCCAACTGGGAGGGACAAGGAACACCAAAGGGTCAAACACCAGAGGGCGCTTTCACTGCCCACACTCCCCCACAACCCACTCCAGCACTTTGGGCTTCCCCTCAAAATGCTTTCAAGCCAAATGGCTTCTCCCTTTCTCCCAGAAGTGAGCCCTGACAGCTTGAAGGAGTCTAAAAATCCCAGAATCTCAGAGTGGTTTGGGTGGGAAGGTACCTCAAAGCCCATCCAGTGCCACCCCTGCCATGGCAGGGACACCTTCCACCAGCCCAGGGTGCTCCAACCTGGCCTTGGACACTTCCAGGGATCCAGGGTCTGCCTACCCTCCCAGCCAGGAATTCCTTCCCAAATCCCCCTTTGTTCAGTTTGGGTCAATTACTCCTCATCCCAAGTGCATTTTGGAAGGAATCCACACAAAGTTGATGTGAACAAACCCCTCTGCCTCGGCCACTTGCTGTTGAACATCTGGAATCTCCATCACCACTCTGGGTAGGGATGGCCATGGAGGATCCCAAATTACCTTAGGAATGTTGGGCAGCTCCCCTGACACACAACACCTAAAGCCACCCTGAAATATTTAACTTCTATAACTATTAAAGGTAGAACAAAGCCAAATATCTAAGGCTGGTTTGTCTTCCCACAGAGCACAACTGAGGAAATTAATTGTAATTCCCAAATACTCCATTATTTCACAGGGAGAAACACAGATGCATTTTATTGCTTTAATGAGAACACTCCAGGTTTGTGCCCAACAGGCACAGTCAATTTGATACCCAAAATGCCTTAAACTAGCCCAAATATTCCAAAGAATTCCCCCCTTTCCCCAGAACTACCTTCAATCCCTTCAGCTCCTCTCATGTATCCTGGGAGTCATCCAGCTCTTGGACTATTTCTGAACTTGACACACAGCCCAACACTTTTATTTTGCTTGTTTGTTTATTGGACAGATTAAGCTGTTGGTTTTTAATGGGGTTTTTTGTACTGCTCAGCAATCCCAGTCTCTGTCTCCATCTCCTGGTCAGAACATGCTCAGCTCCAGTGAGCTGGGGCTCTGAATGATTAAACCTGGGATTCCTCCCACCCCTAAGAGGGAAAAGCTGCTGCCAGGACAAAGGGCTGGCAATACAAACCTGATTCATAGGGGTAACATTCACTGATCTGCTCCTCTCGAGTTATTGGCTCCTCATCATCGGGGAGGTAACGCTTATCAATGGCCTCTTTGATCTGGTTGTTGGCTCCTTTGGGATCCAGGTCCATGGCCCAGGAGAAATTCATTAGGGCCAAATGTGTTTGGCCCAGTTTTTTATAAACCTAAAAAGACAAAAAGCACAAAAGGCTACACTTAGAGGGAGCTGCTACTTGAGGGTTTGGGCAATAGGTGTATTGAGACAGTGAATTGGTGTTTTATGGAAAATAATGAGGGGAGCTATGAAGGATATATTGAATTAATCCCAAGGAAAATAACAAATATGATCAGAAAGAGCAAGTGTTTCTATTTCAAAATCAAAAAACCTACAATTAAACTAGAGATTCTTTATCACTGAGGGCACATGAGCAAATAATTTCTCTGTGTAAAGCATTTAAACAGTGAAAATATTGAAATCCATCAAGACATGGCAACTACTGTCAGTGTGGGGGTCCAGCTACTGCTGGACAAACAAACACCAGGGAACACATTTCAGCCCAAAGCTTTTTGTCTCCCTGCAATTTAAAATAGAAAATAAAGAAATCAGAGCTCTCCAGGATGTGCCAGAGCAAGTTTGTCCTGCTGCTTCCAAGTGAGCAGACACTGAAAGCTGCAGAGGAGGGGATGGGAAAGGAGGATTTCTGTTACCAGGTCACTCCTCTCTGGTATCTCACACAAAGAGCAGTGGAATTGAGTGATTTCTCATCCAGGATTTCTGACACTGAAATGCACCAGGCTGTGATTCAATATTTTAATAGTTATTTTAATAGTTATAGTGTAAATAACCAGCTCTGCTGCCCCATGGGTGGCCTGTCCCTCAAAACTCTAAGGATTGGCACTGATCACATCACTGCTGTCCTAAGGACCAAATCCTGACAGACTCCCATTCTCAGGGACAGAGGCAGTGCTTGTGACACAGCCAGGGGTCTCTTCTGAGTGAGGTATCTTTATCAGGAGCAGTTTAAAGATCAATTTGTATTTATATTATACCATTCCAGTGCCTGGAGGGGCTACAAGAAAGGAGAGAGACTGTTTACAAGGGTCTGGTGTGACAGGACAAGGGGAATGGCTTCCCACTGCCAGAGGGCAGGGATAGAAGGGATATTGGGAAGGAATTGCTGGCTGGGAGGGTGGGCAGGCCCTGGCACAGGGTGCCCAGAGAAGCTGGGGCTGCCCCTGGAGCCCTGGAAGTGTCCAAGGCCAGGTTGGAGCACCCTGGGCTGGTGGAAGGTGCCCCTGCCCACGGCAGGGGTGGCACTGGGTGGGCTTTGAGGTCCTTCCAACCCAACCCACTCTATGCTTTTTTAAATTAATTACCTTTGGAGTTCACAGTGGTGAAAGCAAAGCAGGCAAAAAAAATTACACTGGCCTGGTTGTTTGTTTTATGATAGAACAGCCCCCAGGGCTCTTTAACCGCCCTCTGCATTTAAAAGCTGATCCACAATAAAGCTGTGAGCATTAAGCCTTATTTAAAGCTTTGGGAATTTTTAGAATGCTGCTCCAAGTGGAAGCAGCTTAGTGACAGGCATCACATTTTCTCATTAAGCAGCAAAGGAAACCAAAGAACTTGTGGTCACAGGGAAGATTTACTTACCTTTCCTATTAAAAAGTAAACAAGAGACTCTTTGGGAACAATCTGTTTCAATTCTTCAAGTTCTTGTAAAGCTGACTGAAGGGAAGGAAAAAAGAGGGCAGTGAGTCCAAGCCAGAGCTCTGCAACCAACTGGGACATCCCTCACTGATGTGGAAAAAAGAAAGAAATCCTGCCATTCCCACACAGTTTATCCCATCCAGAACAGCAGCATGACCTCAGGAGAAGCATTTTAATCAAAATACTGAGCAAAACTTCTACTTTTAAGCTAATTGTCGAGGCTGGAGCTGTTTATCCTGCTGTGACAGTCACCTACCTGGCACCATTAGGAAATTCAGGCTAAAAATACTCAGTCTGTAGTTAAAAATAAATACTGGGGTTAGTTATGGAAGTCCCATTGAACCCTCTAAAACCTACTCATGTGAAGACAGTTTCAAGGTACAGGAATGAAAAGGATCCCACTGTCAGAATTCCCTCAGCATTGGGGCCAAAAGCCAAAGCATTTCATTAAGTTTATGCAGTTTATGTGAACAGCACAACTTCAGTCTTGCAAGTCCCAGGCTCACAAAAAGCCCAAATGTTTTATTTCACTGCTTTTCCAGGCTCCAAAAGCTCCTTTGCCAGCACAGGGGCACTAAAAAAGTGGATTCATCTATTTATTTTCACTCCGCTTTTAAATTTTGAAAACAATCTAGGAATGGGCAATTAGTGAAGTGCTTAATCTTAATATTTTATATTTAATTTATTCAATTGTGAATTAAAAAATTCTAAATACAGTTTGCCCTTTGCTTGTGCACACACATTTCTGCAGCAGGGTTTAAAAACCAGACTGTGGCTTGTCTTCTGTGGCCAAAAAAAACAGAGCAGGGGAAAAGTCCCTGGAAAGAGACTGTGGGAAGATCTTTTCTTACTCAAAGAGGGTTCAGGTCAGCAGTGGATCAGCCCCAAAGTGCTTAATTTCTGATTTCTCACCCCATTTCTCACTTTGCAATAGCTGGTTCCTGTTGCTGTGATTGGACATGGGGCACTTTGCTGAGCTTTTTTTAGTTGTTTAGTATAAACACCTAATAATGGCTCAGAATATATATAATTTTTTTTAAAATTAAAAGCTAAACATATACAATAACTTCAAAATTCAAAAATAATGATGAAAACCCTGTTGGCCCCAGATTTTATTGCCACCAAAATACCTAACACAGCTCCCTTGGTGATGTTGGCACTTTCACACTGCTCCTCCTGCAAGGTCTGATGTTTCCCAGGGCAAACATTTCACCTTCCAGGGCATGCCCATTGCTCCAGGAATGGAAAGGTAATTTCAATTGCCACAAGCCCCAGGTCTTACCTTGTACTTCTCATTTGCAAACAACACCGAGGCTCTGTGGAATTTGCATAGTGGGTTCTTGGGGTCGATGTTAATGGCTTTGTTCAACGTGTCCAAAGCCTTCTCAGACTTTTTCAGGGCATGTTGGACCTGTCACACACAGGGAGAACACTTGGAAAAGGGAAAAATAGCAGCTCATCTGCCAGGTAAGAACAAATTGGCTTCGTTTGCTTATAGTTTATTCCTTTAAAACAAAAAATTTTAGCCCAAGTGTAGAGTTTTAACAGGTTTGCTCACAGGAAGAAAAACTCCTCTTGTCTCCAGCCCCAAACCTTCTCCCCAGCCAAGGCCCTACAGAAATCACTGGATCAAGGTCTGTCTCTGTGTCTAAGGGAGAAGCAGCCACTGTCCCTGAGCCTGACACAGTTCTGGGGGCACAGAGCAGGCAGGTGACAGCCCAACAAGGGGGTTGTCACACCCACACCTGCCTGCAAGGAGGGCAAGGAGGACACAACCACAGCCAGGACAGAATCACTGCCCTCCAAAAGGTGCCAAAGTGACTTTTCTAGAGCAGGTGAAACCCCAAGGAGAAAGCACAATCTACTTACTACTCCAATGTGGCACAGCAGGACTGAGCTCTGAGGGTTGATATCAAGGGCCTTCTGGAAATGCATTTCTGCTAAACTGAATTTCTCCTGCTTGTAATAAATCATTCCCAGCCCGTACCTGTGAGCACACAAACAATTCTCTTCAGTAACATTTGTGTTTCAATCAATTTAGTTCCTGTCAGTGAATGTGACATGGTTTGGAGACTTGCCAAGCCCATCCAGGGTGGGAAGGGATTTCTTGGGGGAAAAGCTGTGTCTAAAATTGACTGGGGTTTCTTTATCAACTGGGCAGCTGAAGAACTACAGGAAGACTGGCTAGAACAGCCACAAAATAAAAAGCATAGCAGTTATTCAACTTTTACTGCTTTAATATTAAAAAGCCGTAAGGAATTGACTGTATCCTGAGGTATGAAGGGGCTGAGATCTCATCTCTCTGACTGCAAGTGAGGAAAAATAACTGGATGCAGGAGGAATGCTGCCCAGAAGAGATGGGGTAATAGAGCCTAAATAACCTGTGAAAACCAAAAATTCCCAATTTTGGCCTTCCCTGTGGAAGGAACTGTTCCATCCTTGCAAGTGCCCAAGGCCAGGTTGGACAGGGCTTGGAGCACCCAGAAAATTCCCAAAGCAATCCTGTATCCCAGGCAGTGGATAAAGCCAAACTTACCATGCATTATAGTGTCTGGGGTTGACTCTGATTGCATTTCTAAAACAAGCCAGGGCTTTGTCCAGTTCCTCAGTGAGCACAAACTCGTGGCCCAGCAGGGTGTAGGCATAGGCATAGTTTGGATCCACTTGGATGGCTCTCTGGAAGAACTTGATGGCGATGTCGTGCTCCCGCTGGAGGCTGAAACAGTTCCCTGCAGCACACCAGGCCTGCAAAAACAGGAGGAGGACAGCATTGCAATCCTTTTTTACAACTCAAGAGAGACAAGTTTGAGGTCAACACGTTTTTCCATACTGCTTTTAGAAATAAACTTCCTCCTAGGTTAAAAAAATGACAGGAATAAATCAACGGGTAGTTAAGTGAGGCAGAGAGGCCTCTTCACACCTAATGAAATGAATAAATACACAGAAATGGAGAATCTAAGGACAAGCTTGTGCCAGTTAGATCCTTTGATGACTAATGGCTTGAGCTTTTGAAGCTGAAAAGGCCAAGAATCAAACATTTGATAGTTCAGAATAACGAAGGGGCAGGTGGTACTTGCACTCTTAAGCTGCCTCCAAGTGATAAATCTAGAAATGCTGCTAAAATTTGTCCTCTGCAGAACCTCCTCCTCCCCTCCAGCATCACAGCCTGGGGTCCCTCCTCTCTCCAAATTTTTAGCCAAACCACACCTGCATTCCCCTCTCTCCCCACTCTCTTCCTACAACCACGTCACTGGGTTTGATTTTTCCACTCTCAGACAAGTTCATGACAACAGGAACAGGATTCTCTCCTCCAACAAAACGAAATCCCACTGTCCTGGCCACTTTCCTCAACCCTGAAGAGCACATTTATAAACACAGATATCTATTTTTTTTACTGTGGCACCAACTTCACCCCCAGTTTGTGGGTTCCAGGTACTGATTCCTGCAGTTTAATGGGCTTTAGCATAAAAATGTGCAATATCATGTCTGCAAATAACTCCTAGAACAAGTATTTTAAGTGCCAGTGAATTAACTACAGCAATTAAGAGGTGGTAAAGGAACAAGACATCCCTTATCTCTGCACCCTGGCAGTGACTGCCTAACCCATGCTCTTCCTGCATGAATGGTGCCCATGCAAATTGAAAGAACCAAACAGATGAAAGGGTTTCAACCTGTTCCATGGAAGGTGCTATTTGAATTTTCAGAAGCCAGCAGGAGTTCAGCAGACAGTTCTGCCACTTCCCTCTCCAGCTCTGCCACGTTCTGGTGCATTCCCACAGCAGAAAACACAGTGAAGAGCTCAGACCTTGATTATTTTGCCACACACAGTTCCCTGTTCTCACTCAACCCACAGCATTTTGTACCTCTGGGGAGTTTTTATCCATGTCTGTCAGGTCCTTGGAGAGAACTGAAAGGGCAACATCTTTCTGCAGATGCCAGAGGGTGGTGGAATAGATCTCCATGCCTTCTACTCGGTAGTTCTCAATCCTCCTTACTTCTGAAAAGATCCTCTCAGCCTAAGGACAGAAAGTGAACTTACAACAGGTTCCCTCCACCCAGGCAGAGCACGGGGGGCACTGTTGGAGGCTTCACCTCCATCCCCTCTGCTTTGTGGGTGTCCCACACAGGGCTGGGATCCCCTCTGCTTTGTGGGTGTCCCACACAGGGCTGGGATCCCCTCTGCTTTGTGGGTGTCCCACACAGAGCTGGGATCCCCTCTGGAGTGTCCCACACAGAGCTGGGATCCCCTCTGCTTTGTGGATGTCCCACACAGAGCTGGGATCCCCTCTGCTTTGTGGATGTCCCACACAGAGCTGGGAGTTTTGGGACTGTCCCTTCCAGGCAAGGAGCTGACTGTGTCCCAGGAGAGCCATACCAGCAGGAATGCAGCCAGTGCTCCCTCCTGCTGGCTCACATTGCCTTCCTGCTTCGAGCACAGCACTGAGGGAGGCAAAAACAGTGCCCACAAAATCAGGAGGAGGGTAATTAACTGACTTTTATGGGCCAGTTGTGATTAACCATCCTAATGCATGGTGGCAGGACAAGGGGGATGGTTTCACATGGACACAGGGCAGGGTTAGGTGGGATATTGGGAAGGAATTCCTCCCTGGGAGGGTGGGCAGGGGCTGGGATGGATTGCCCAGAGAAGTTGTGGCTGCCCCAGCCCTGGGAGTGTTCAAGGCCAGGTTGGAGCACCTTGGGAGAGTGGAAGGTGTCCCTGTCCATGGCAGGGGGTGGAGCTGGATGGGCTTTATGTCCCTCCAACCCAAACCAATCGGGGATTCTGTGATGAGGGTCTGTAGGCTCAGCTTTCAAAACAACCTGTTAAGCAGCCCAACAGTTTAGACTCCCCCCTGAAACCTTCTGTGTTTGTCTCCTGCACACATCCTGCCAAGAAGTGTTTTATAAACTTAAAACCCAGGCACATCAGCTGTCAGGAACAACAGTGCCAAGGGAGTTAAGCTGTGGGGTTCCCCTTAACTGCTCACTTCTGTTTCTGAAGCAGTTTGCCACCACCTCAGCTGTGCCAATGCTTCTGAGGCTGAAAGGGAAACTGGGTCACTGATGTGATCTGAAGGAACCAAAATGGAGAGAAGTTTCTTTGGTTTAGAGCTTAAATTGATGTAATTTACAATATTGTACAACCAAGTCCATCAGCACAGCTGCAGGTGAAGGCAGGGAGAGACAAGGAGGGGACCCCTCTAGTCGGGTGCAAGAGCAAATAACATTAAAACAAACCTTTAGCAGAGCTCAACTCCTGGTATAACTTTTCTATTTATACTTTTATCACAACTCTTAAATCCCCCCATAGATTTTGCAGGGATTCTGCAGCTTTTGGGCCAAAGAGAAGTGAAAAGGGGAGGCCCCAAGGCCCAGTTCTTACCTGCATGTACTCTGCCAGCTCAAAGTAGGCTCTCCCAATTTGGCACAGCACCCAGCCTGTGTTGTAGTGGTGGGATGGCAAATGGCTCAGGATATTGATGGCTTCTTTGCAGTTGTAGGAGCACAAGGCCAAGTAACCCTTCCCCATGTCCCGCAGAAGGCTCATCAAACCTTCTAGGAGAAAAATACAGTAAGGAAAAGTGGAAAGCAAATTAAACAAACAAACAACAAACCCCCAAACAGCTGAAACTGCTAATCCCCAAACCTCTCCACTGTGGCAGGCACTGCTCCTGAATTTGCCTATGAAACCTTCCCAAACACAGCCTTATCCACTCTCAACTTGGGCTTGATGTTCTGAGTCTCAACCTCTGTAAGGCACTTGGGATGGCAATGAGTTCTCAAGGAACTCTGGAGCTCAGGGCAAGTGGAATTCTGCATTTCCAGCAGCTTTCTAAAGGTTTCACCAGGTCTGAGCAGAGTTTCCAGGTGGTAGCCATGGATACATCTCCCTGGAAACATTGCTGAGCCAAAAGGGAGCAATTCAGCAGTTTGGCTGAGGATTTCTGACAATCTGAATGAAGAGCTGGGTTTAAAGTAGAGGGGAACAGGGAGAACATGAACCCCAAGTTGAGGGAAGATTACTGGGTTATAATACTTTAGAATAATTTCTATTATCAACCTCTTACAATATATTTGTAATATTATAACAGTGTATTGTAATATTATAATTAATACACAATGCAATTCATGATACTTGATACATCAGTACTTTGAAAAGACTTAAATCATTAATAAGAACCAGAGCTTGCAGGTTGTATCTGCTGACAATCAGCCACTTTCAACACTTCTTCATGTGCTCTTTGAAAGTTAGCAAGAAGACACTGAATTAAATCAGCTTTTTTAATTACAGAGCCAAGAGCTGCAGGCTAAATAAAGAGGAAAGAAGCAGACACTGAAGCAACACCATTTTTCATTCACATATGAAGTTTTACTCTAGTACAGTCCAGTGGAGTTCAAACAGACCTGCTGCTGCCTTCTGCAGAGTAAAAGCTTGGATTTGTGGTGCAACTGTGGAAATCTTCCCTTCTGAAATGATGGAAGGGTCTAGTTTGGTGATTTCCAAACTGTCATTTAAGTTTGGTTGAGTTATTCCTCCCTTATTTGTTTTACTTTTTGTTTTTCTGTTTGGAATCTTCGGTGGGAACTTCATTTTTAATTTTTTGCTATTTTCCTGCAAGTAAGAAGAGCAAGAGTTACACTTAAAAGAGTCTTTTCAATTCAGAAATCTCAACTTGAGCAAAATGTGTACAATTATATATAACAACCACGCCCTGCCCACTACAGAATCTGTTCTTGAGCAGCTGAAATGGCTATAAATATGGATAAATTAATAGCTGGTACAGTGACATGGGTGAGAAAGCCCCAAATGCCCCCAAAAGGCTGAGGTTGGTTACCTTTGTTGTAGAACTATCACTAGTGAACAGGCGAGAGCTTCTTCGAGGCAGTGAGTTTGGTGGAGCAGCAATTGTTGGGCTCAATACCTGAGGGGTTGTACTGGGAACAACAAAGGAAACCATTACACATTACAAACCAAAGTTTTGTGCTCAATTTTTACTAATAACAGCTTTTATGGTTGTTTTAAACAAAGATGGTCAAGCACCATAGCACAGATATTCTCATTTCAAGGGATAAAACCCCTCAAAAATCTACTTGTTGAGAACTTGAAACAAAGATGGTCAAGCACCATAGCACAGATATTCTCATTTCAAGGGATAACCCCCCCCCCCAAAATCTACTTGTTGAGAACCTGAGCAGAACTTCCTTCCAGCTTTCTTAATTTACTGGTGTAACTACACAGGAGATTGAAATGAAACAGTTAAATATTTAATGCCAATTATTTTAACAAACACCTGGAGTTATTTCACCCAAAGATGAATTGTGCAGCAACACCCACACAAGCTGGGCAAATAAAGCACCCAATTCCTTCAAGGAAGGAGCTGCAAAAGGCAATGCCAGGGTGATGTTTCCTACCTTGTCTGTGGACCAGAGCTCTGTGTTTGTGCAACAAGAATTGGAGTGACTTCCCGGCTATTCCCACTCTGGGAGAAGACAGATTTTGTTCCAGCCTGGCTTATCCTGCTGACAGTCTGCACAACACAGAGTTTCTACAGGTTTGTTATTATGCCACCAAGCAATTATGTCACTAAGGCATCTCCATGTGCCCCCCAAACACTGCCCAGGGAGGGGAAATACAATTATTTCAATAAAGGGGAAGTTCCCCCCATCCCAAGGAGAAACCACCAACAGTATTTCTCATTCTGCCTGTTAAAGCATCATTAACACCAAGTTTATCAACTTTATGTGGAGATATAAAATCTCCATCTAGTGGCAAGAAACTGTATGTTAAAATGTTTGTGAAGCCATAAAAGGGAATTCAAAGATGTCATATTTCAAGTTCCTTCTTTGCAGAAAGTTGTGCAAAAAAAACCTCATGGGAAGAAAAGGGGTTTGAATTATCCTTTTGCAGTCCCAGCCATTCAGCACTGACACTGCACAGCACCTGAGCCTGTTTTAGCAGCCCTGCCCACAGCATAAATCAGTATTTCCCCCACATTTTGGTACAGGTTACAGGCAGGTAAAGTGACTCAGCACCAAAACACTGTCTTAACTCTGTAAAGACACAAAATGGGCCCTTTGATGCCTCTCAGAGCTGTGGACCTGAGACTAAGGAACACCCTCAGGCAGAAATTCACTGTCTGGTGGGTTCAGAACAGATTCTCCTCCCCTTGTTTTTCAAAAGAAAAGCTTAAAAAGCCCTTCCTGCCCAGTTCAGTGACACCAACACTCAACCCAGCACTGGCTGTTGGGAAGGCACCAGAAATGGTCACGTTCATGCACCATCCAACCTCTGATGCTCTACCCTTCCCCTGCCAGCTTTGTTACCAGAGGGCACTTTAGGCAGCCACAAACACACCTGCCCACTCAGATAGGAAGCCTTTGGATCCATCCTAATGTTCCCTTCCCTTACGTAAGTGTTTCCAAGGAAACTGCCTCTGTTCAGTCTCGCCACAGCTCCACCAAAGCTCATCTGACTCAGGAGATGAAGAGCAGAAGTGACACTGGCCAAGTCACTGTTTGCATTGCACAAGGAATGGGCCAGAATTTTATTAAAATGGATTAAAGATCTGTGTTTTGGCAGTAGCATTGATGCATCTGGGCAGAGAGCTTGAGCACGGAGTGGTAAATTCACACCTTGGTGCTGTTGTGTCACACTCGAAGCAACAACACAGCAGCAAATCCAAGCTGATCCCCTCCAAACTCTTCAGCTCTCAGGACTGCACTATTTCCATTTTCAGACTCAGGAAGTTTAGCTCCCTACACATGCACAGCCCACTGTTTTCAAATGCCCCATGGAAAACTGCTTGGTCCTGAGCACCTCCAGGCTAGGAAGTGGATGAGCCATGAGGAGCACTCTCCCAGTTTTAGCACAGCGAGATGGGCACCAAGATTTGTCCAGAGCCAACATGGAAACTCAAATTCTGCTTTGCAAGGGATTCAACACTGTTATCTGCACTGAGTTTTTACCTCAAAGAGTTGCCCCCCTGAAAAACCTTGTGCAATTTCTAGATTTACTAAAAAAATAAGGAAAAATCCTCAGGTTTTTTGTTTTTAGAAAGGAACGAATAGTTCTTCAACTGTCACCAACATTCCACCTCTCATTTATCACTATGGCAACTGTGGCAGTTTCTTCCTGAGTAAAAAAAGACAGTTTTTAGTTCCCTCTACACAAGACTTTGCTGAGAGAAACTGCACCGTTCTCTCAAATCCCCACAGACCACCAGCAGGACTTTTATTACTCTGATCTGTAAACTAGAATTCAAGAACTGCTGGCAAGAGTAGCTTCAGCTCCTTCTGAAAATGCATTAATTAAACAAAACTTGAAACTCCAAGCCTTCACACTCCACCCTGTACACGGAAAAGTTTGTCTCTTTTGTTGTTTGAAAGCATCAATATTTGTACACTCCTCTGTGATGGGAGGTGGACAGAAGATGTAGCAACTTCCTCAGGTTACTCCAGCAGGGCAGCCTGGCTATGTCTGTGCATTTTGGGTGGGGACAAAACTCAGCTCACAGGGGTTTTTTAACCTGTGTTATGGATTATTCTTTAGGGTGCACTGCAATGCCAAACTCCTTCAACAGCAACTGTGTCCCAGAATGCCAAGTACCTTCTTTGAAGGTGCTCCGGTGGATGGCACGTCGATGACAGAGGAGGAGTTTGTGTAGTTCTGTAAATAGGACCCATCTCCAGGGCTGGGGGTTTCTAGTGGCAAAATTCCAAAGCTGAGAACAAAACAGAGAGGAGGAAGCAGTTCAGTGATACACCAGGAGAGCTGGCCTGATGCTGGGGCTAAACAGAGAACCACATCACAAAACATCCTCAAGCTGGGAGGGACCCCCAAGGACCATCCAGTCCAAGCCCTGGCCCTGCACAGACACCCCAACAATCCCACCCTGTGCCCCAGAGCATCATCCAACCCCTCCTGGAGCTCTGGC
>JAWWEW010000077.1:1079830-1092589 GCA_035583185.1 Anabacerthia variegaticeps
CCACTGCCCTGGGGAGCCTGCTCAGTGCCCACCACCCTCTGGGGGAAGAGCCTTTCCCTGAGATCCCACCTGACCCTCTCCTGACAATCAACTTCATTTCAGAACTACTTCACTGATTTATGTAAACCTTCTATATCTCACTACCCTTATGTATAGGAGACACTTCACTAGAAAACATTCTTATTCCTGAAATCAGAGAATACAGAACTTTGCCTGCCTGCAAAACACCCAAGACAGAGACCATCCATGGCCTGTACCATGGATGCTTACATAAGATCCACAGGATACAGCAGATCTTTACAAGACAGTTATTTTTGAAGAAAAGCTTCTCAGAGCAGCCTTTCATAATCAAGTTGATTCCAGAGCAGAAACCTATTCCCTTAGAGATTTTCCCAGTGTGAACAGGGCAATAAGCAATATCCTGAATCAACAACTCCTCTCCAAATCACCAGCTGTTTGAAGAGATCAGTGCTGGGAGCAAAGAGCAGTTACTGAAGTCATTCAGCTTTTCCTTCTGCAGCACGTATTTAATATTTACCATACTCCAGCAACACCTCTGAGCGTGCCAAGGACTCACCTTGGAGTTAGTGGGCTCAAAGCTGCAGGGCCCCCCAGTAAACTCCGTCCAGTTTTTGGTTTATTTTGGGCCTGTTTGGATAATATGGCAGTTCCTGAGCCCAGAGGGACAGAGTCAGATGAAATCACAGCCGAGTCAATGTAAGACACGGGAGAATCCGAGTTCAAGGAGGAGTATTTTGAATTGGAGGATTCTAAGTTGATTCTGTTCAGCTCCTGAAGAAAGGGAAGGCAAGGGTTAAATACTCACAGTGTGGGTTAATTAACACTTCTCAGCTAAGCTGCAAAGACTGATTTCAGCCAGGGATTGGACAGGGATTCCAGCAACACTCACTATTGTGTCCTGGGGCGTTTCCATGAGGACACTCTCGGGCTGCCTGTGGGATATGTTGTGATTAGACACCAACGTTGTGCAAGTGTTGGGCAGGCAGCTGCTGAAGTTCTGTAAAGATGTTAATTTAAATGTTTGGTCAGGGTCTGGCTTTTCACCTGGAGGAGCAGAAAGAGATGGAAAGTTATTCCTGAGTCTGCAGGCTGAGTATCCAGTCTGAAACAAAGACAGGGGACAAAGTATCTTAGAAGTCTTTTCAAACATTTCATGGTGGTTTGGCTTGGAAAGGCCCTTAAATATCATCCAGTTACCACCCTCTGCCATGGGCAGGGACACCTCCCACCAGACCAGGTTGCTCTGGGCCCCCTGACACTAAACCTGAAGGGGTTTTCCACTACAAACCCCTGCACAATCAATTTAATTAAATAACAGATTTATTTTTTCATGTACTCTCAGATGAGAATTTCTAAGGGTCTCCTAATTGTAGGTTGGAAAACACAGGGTATTGTTAAACCCAAAACCATACAAACAGTGAAAATGGAAGAAAACAAAAGTTCTAAACACTGGTTAAGTATTTTGAATTCACTGTTGCACAGAAACCCACTCCAAAGAATTCTGCTGGCAATTCCCTCACTGGTTTTGGCCAAGGAGTAAAACAAACCACATCACCAGTGATGGCAAAATGGAAAGGCTGACCTAACCAGACACACAGAAAACATCCTGAGGAGTAAAAGAGCTCTGCAGACTCACCTATTTCACATAGTGATTCGAAAGGGGACCAGAGGAAAGGATTTAAACTAAGGCTCTTTTGGTAACATTCTGATCCTTTGGCAAGCCGGTCTGTCTTGCTGCAAAAAGAATGGAACAGTTCACAGGGAAACTTAAGAACAGCACTTTTGTTCAAGAGAGCTTTCCAGAAGAGCAGTTGAAAAACAAAAACATGTTGAGAGGCACAGCAACATTCCTCATTTTTCAAGCCACAGAGAAATATTGAGCTCTTTTGAAGTTATTTGACATATTTAGACACAGTTGTCAAAAAAAGTTACATAAGCACTCGACTAGCTGGAGAATTTTTCATTTTAGGGAGATGCTGTTCTTTGCAACAGCTTGTTCCTTTTTTTTGCAAACAGCAACCTGATTGCCAGCCTTCCAGACATCTTAAACGTTATGGATACTATTTCTGCATACAAATTAGGGGTTAAACTTCAGTATTTGGCTACAAAGAAAGGATTCTGAAAATAACTGAGAACAGATATCCTAGAAAAGAATCCAAGCACCCCACTATTCCTATTCAATCCCTCCCATTTACTGAAACATTTCTTGACTCTGGGGAAAAGCAAAACACTGAAATTTGTCAGATTATTCTGCCTGGCATAGTCAGAACTTTGTTTTGTGTTATAGCTACACATGTGCAAAGTAGATAGAGAAAAATCTAAATGGCAACAGTGAAAAACAGGCTTTGGATGTTTTTCATAGAGGAGAATAAAGAGCAAATCCAAAGGTAAAACCAAAACCCAACAAGACTTTTGGAATTCATCCTTAACCAACCCCCTGGCAAAGAGGGATTTGTGCTTTTTGTCATCCAAATCAGGTGGTTCCACAACTATCTCATAGCCCAGAATGGTGTAACCCAGACACAGGTGTGTCCTGGGGTGACTAAAGATGGATTTGATTCAAATTGGGCTTGGCCAAGTTCAAAACTCCCCAAGCTTTATTGGGCAAAATGAAAAAGCAACTTTACCAGTAGACATGTCCCAGTAAGGAGAGTGTAAAGCATGCAGAGTCACCAAACTCCATAACAATGTCATCATGGCTTTTCTGTTTATTCAACACTCCACCAGACAAGATCTGCTCTCCTTCTGCAAGCCTTTTTAAAAAACAAGAAGTTTAAAGGGGTTACAAGGCTCACAGTATTGGCAGTCCAGTGTTTTCACCCTGCTGCAAACAAAAACAGAAACCCACTGTCAGTGGTCACAGGTTTCAAAGCACAGACCAGCTCCTGCAAAGGAAGGTTAAATAATTGAGGGGTTCCTCTAAAACAGGGAGGTTCAGGACTCTGAAGATGAACAGCTCTACTGGGAGGGAGGAAAACCAAAACCAACCCAGCATCCCACACCACTCCAAAACCAGAGACACAAAATATAGCAGGGCTTTTCCAAAAGTGATTAATCTCAGGATGGAGGACAAGAAAGTCTTTCAGAGAGTGGATTTTTGAAGGTGCTTTACCCTCTAACAAGCTAAGAAAAGGCTCAGTTTGGTTTTTTTTCCTAGAGAAATACAATCTGTAAGGCCCCACATGCTCAGTTAAAGAGCCAGTTCTGGGATATGGCACAAATTGTGGATTTTAATGCCCTCCTTTCTTGCAAGAAGGGCTCAAAAGGAGAACAGAGGCTCAGTCTGCATCTACTGCACCTGGCAGCACTCACATGGGATGGGCCACTCACTGGCAGGCCTGAGAAGGGCTCTGTAAAACCTCTGGGCATCCTGTGGCATCTGAGACCTGCACAAACAATCACCTCTCCTCCCCTCCACTTGGAATTTCACATGCAGGAATTTCTACCAGCACAGCCCATGGCCAGGCAGGGCTGTGTAAATGAGCTCATGTAACTTAACAGCAATGACAGGTAAATTTCACAAACTTAAATTTCACAAATCCTAAAGAACATGCTAGAGAAATCTTCCTGACAGCAGTTCAGGAGCTGATGTACTTTGTCAAAGCAAGGCAGGGAACAGCCAGCTTTGAATTTATTCCACTGGGACCTTTTCAAATAGGATATTAACATGATTTCCCTTTTTTCCATGGAAGATGCAAAGAAACCTGTACCCTGATAGCTCCAGAAGTGGCAAAGGAAACACAAGTCAAGACATCCTGGCTACTCTAAAGGTGTCAAAGGAGAGTAGCCAAGACTAGGGAGCTTTCCCTGCACACTCTGGAGGGGGCTGAGTTTGGTTACATGAGCAGGATCACAAATCCTGCAGAATAACCACATCCTAACAGGTGAAACTTTCAGTAGCCCCTTAGCAATCCTGAAGAAATCAAACCTTTTTGTGTCATTGAAAGAGGGACACTCAGAAAAACAAAAAACAGAGAAAAACCCCCACAAGTTGTTTATTGGAGAGACATTTAAGGTTCTGTAAAGAACCCCCAGAGCATTTTAAGCATTTTGAACAAAAGGTTTTGCCTTTCTTGATGTCTCAGCCTCTCCAATCTGCACCTCAGCCAGACATTGCCTACATGTGAGCTCAAGGATCTATGTAGACAGGAAATACCCTTCTGAACAAACTCTGAGGGCATTAGGGCCTGCAGCTCAAGCAATTTCAGCACAAAATGCTGGTGACAGACCACAGAAAACCTGCAAGACACCTTGACACTGTGCTCCTGTAGAGATTAATTCTGGTGTTGAATACAGGATTCTTGCCTGTGGGTTCCAGGCTGGTTTGTTGGGGTTTTTTTTGAAAACAGAGCCCTGTCTGCCATCTCCTCCCTCACCCCCATTAGCAGGAACTGAGCGAGAGGAACAAGCTCAGTGTTTGGGGGAAGTGGCCAATCCTTAATGGAAACAGTTCAGGAAACAGGCAGAGTATCAGAGAAACACAAACCCAAAACAAACACTCCATGAGTCACGCCTGCAATCAATGTTTTCTCCCTCTACACAGCTTGACAACTCCTGTCTAACTTATTCAACAGCTTTTAGAGGTTTCTGCAACACGGGTTAATCCCTGTTATGTCTTTATCTGAAAGCAGAACAGACTCAACCTACAGTCCTCCGAGCTGAAGGACCAATGAATTTCTGAGTTTATGCAACACAAGAGCTTTCAAAGAGAAACCCAAGCCAAAAACCAAAATGCATTTGTAACCCTGGAGAGAAACAGAAAGGATTGCCTTACTTGCTGAGGTCCACACAACATTTTGCAAGCAGGTATTTGCACTGGGGGGTGGTACAGCTGTGTCCCTTTAGGAGCCTGTAAGCTTTGTAGGCCTTTCCTGAGCGGTAGTAACACGTTGCCAGTAAAAACAGTGCTTCTTCTGAGTGTACTGAAAAGCAATAAATATATATATAAATATTAAAAATTACCACTTAGTTGCTTATTCTTTTAACACAAAGAATTTAGAGGCAGGGAGTAAAAGCCAGCTGGGGCAAGAGGGAAGAAAATGGGTCTATCAGAGAAATAAATCACTGAATGAAGTGCATTTCCTGCTGTGTTGGCACTTCCCAAACTTCCCAGGCCATTTCCTTAAACAGCCAGAGCAAGTCCCAGCAGCTGCTGCTGGGAGAGAACTTTGATCCTGCAGGATGCCCAGCCTGAAGAAGTGATGAGCCAGCTGGTTGTGGAAACAACAGCAAGCCAAGCCATTCCAGAGCTGCTTGCAGGACCTTTTGGCCACACCACGACCCAGTTCAAAGTCTCACCACGGCTGCTCCTGACACTTTGCTCTGGTTTGAGCAGGGCATAAACAGTGGCACAGCCATGGCTGGGAGGGAGCACAACAGCCTTCAGAAGGAAGATTTATTCCAGCCCCAGTAGCCAGTTTTAAGCCCTTTTTCAAGTGATCTTTTTGTGTTTGCAATTTTACTTGTGTTCCTGTTCTGAGGCACTGGGTGCTTTCCCTTCACATCACTTAGTGATTTTAATCACTTAGCTGATTTTAATGACCAGTCACTTCTTCCCCAGCACTGAGTCCTGTCCTTTTTGCTGCCTGCCCTCACTGTTTGATTGGGAATGTGGCTCAACCATCACCATTCAGATGCTTGATTTATTTTATTTTGGGAACAAGTTCTCCTGCAACCTGGATGGGGCACTGAGCAGTCTGGTCTAGTGGGAGCTGTCCCTGCCCAGGATGGGCTTTGAGGTCCCTTCCTACCCAAACCAGCCTGTGATTCTATAAATCCTCTTCCCAAGGTGAGGATGTTTTACTCCAACAGCTCAGCCAGGTCTGAGATTGAGGCCAGCCTGCCTGATTTCACTTGTGATTACTGCACAAAGGACAAAACTAACCCTGAAGTAACTTTAAACCCTTCCTGTAAACTCACAGAACCTGCACAGCCACAGTGGCTCATCCCACTCTTTGTATTCCCCAAAAGTCACACTCAAACCACCCTCACACGAGGATGGATTTTAAATCACAGGCTGTCTATGAACACAAGCAACTTCAAACTCCAAACAATTAAGAAACCCACAGCACTTTATTTTTCAGAACACGCTATCCTGCAAATAGAATTCAGCTTTAAAAAGGAACAATTTTGATGTTTGTTCATCCACCTACAGGGAACTCTTCAGAAAAATCAATCTTGAGCACTGTCCAAAAACCTCTTTGGGAGATCTGCCCAAATCCTTTGCCACGCTAAAAACTGACTATTTTAAGTTTATGTCATCACCCAGACAGCGACAATGGAAGTTGAAGACCCAAACAGAGGACATTTTATTGGCCTTACGCTAAAACACCAGCAGATCTTTTTGAAATTTCAAGTTAAATCAATTTTTATCCACTACTTGAACAGACTCGGAGTTCTGGGAAACGATCAAGCCACAGATGTCCCCACAAGGACAGTAATTGCAGGTAGACTTAAAAGAAGTTCTTCTCAGGGTGAAATCACTACTGCCAACGTGGAGACTCTGAATTCAAGTCCTGCAGCTTCTACTCTGCACAGTAACTACTTATTTTAACCAGGAGCCAGATGTTTTGTGAGCAGTTAATTGCTGGCACCAAGTGACAGCATTCATGCTGCTTTCTCTCAGCACTGCTGGTCACTGAAAAAAGCTGTTTGAAGTTCTCTTGCAGAGAATTGTTCTGTGAAGATGTGTCAGCATCAAGTCAGGTATTTTTCTGTTGGCTGCTGCAAAAAGTGGATTCTCTTCATTCCTACCCCCTTGGCAATTACCTTCAACCTACCATTGCTGCCACCCCTAAAACACTGTTCCCTTCATGCACACCTGGATTATTAAGTTCCATAAGATTCTACACAACACTTCTCATTTAAGCACCACATCAAAGACCCCAGACTTCATTTGTAACCTTGACATGAGGAAAAAAAGTAACATTTTAATAAAAAAATTAGGTTTGTGCTTCCACTGTAAAGTGCATTGAGAGCATGGCAGGCAAAATATTTCACTGCAGAACAGAGCATGAGATTCAATGTGAATTAATCTGTATAAGCTAAGTTCAGGTTGTTCACCAGGAGAAATAATATTATGCTTTTATTTTAGCTTAAAGGTTTGGGGTTTTTTTCCTGCTAGTGGTTAGGGAACAACACCTTTCAAAATAGAGAAAAGCTGACTCCAGTACTGAAGATAAAGAAGTACAGAAGAACAAAATGCTTATCTGAGGTCATGGAGGAAAGGTTAGAGGAATAAAAGGGGCTAAAACACAACAACAAAAGTGTTTGAAGGTGCCAGGAAAAGCAGGTTTGTGTTACTGCTGCCTGCTCAGTATCCAAGACAGCCCAGACCTGAGAGCACTGCAGTGAAGTACCAATCCACAGGAATTCAACAGGAGATACCTGTTCCATGTGCTGATTCTCACTGGCTCAGTTTCTCTCACCATCACAACAGTCTCTCTTCCAGCCAACACATCTGAACACCATTATTAGCAAAGGCAGCTTCCAATGTCAAACCAATGTATAGAATTTGTGTGCTGCACCCACCCTCGAGTGCCCTTGGGAGACATACCATGCTTAAGGTTACTACAAAAAGCAACTCTCCCCCATCTGATACCACAAAACATATCAGTGTAAACGTTGTACCTAAACACACAACTCCAAGTTTAGTGTTTTCAGGGAGGTTCCCCTGTAAAACAACTTTGCTGCCGTTCCACGGTTTGATTTTCCAACCGAATTGCGAGGCATTCTTCTGCTTTCCCCAAGCAGAAAGTGAAACCTCATTATGAGAGCAGGAAGGAAACAAAGCTCGAGCAGAGGCTCAAACCCCCTAGAATTGAAATAAAAAAGGCACCAGCTTTATAAATCTAAAGTACATACCTTCTGCATACAGCCTCTCTGCGAGGAACACGGCATCGCGGTATGCGTAGTGGTTAAGTGCTTGCCATATAGCAGCCTGCAAGGAAAGGACCTGAGTTTAGAGGGAGCCTGAAAAATGCAAAATTCCTTAGCTCTTACTGTCAGAAGGCAAAGTGCAGTTTGGTTTCATGGAGTCATTAAAAAAAAATAAAAAAAAAAAAGGAAGGATAAACATGCCAGTGAAGTTTTAGCTGTTTCGACTTCAAAAAAGCCACCAAACTTAGCACTGAAGTCATGAACTAATCCAACTCAGACACAATTCCCTAAAAAGCCCAGAAACAGTGAGGTTTAGCCTGGTGCAAAACTCAGCAGCAGCGACTGCAAACTACCACCAAACAAAAGAGCAGAAGCAACACCCACCCCCCAATGGGTCCCCAGAGTATCCCATTAAACCATCCCCTCTCGAGATGCCAAATCAAAACCCAACAGGAGTAGAAACCACAGGGCCAATATCAAACTTCTGTGATTAAGAATGTTATATTATACAGGATTTTCCCTGAGGAGGCAGCAGTGTTCCCTTAAGGGCCAAGATGAACATGATCCATTGCTTTTTGTGTGCTGTTTCATTTGGGTCTTGGCTCATCAGCCACCTCTCCACTGCCACTAATTAGGCTCGTGAAGAAGCACCCAAGAATGAGTGCAATGCAAATTAAATGGGCAAATTGAATACAAACAGCCATACAACACAAAACCTGCTTCTGAATTTAGCTCCTGTAGCAGCCACACTTGGTCAGCTCCAGCTCCCTGCTCACAGGGACTGTCTCCCTTTTCATGAACACTGAGGTTGTGACAGCCAATGTTTGTGCAGAGTGGAAAGGTGGCACTTCTCCAGTGCAGCACAAACACATTAATCTGTACAAACTGGGCACCAGTAAAGCAGGTGGCACAATCACTTGCACTGCTGTCACCAGCAGCTCAACCCCAAGAGCTGTCCAGTTAAAGGCCAGGGCTGAGGTAAGAGGGTTTCACACAAACTACTCAGCCAATTTTCTTCAGATTAGACTAAAAGCTGTCTTTTATGTGTAAAAGAGGGGTGGGATGGGAAAAATCATGTCTTTTCAGATCAGTTCAGCCTTTCCTCCCTACTTACTCCAAGGGTTGGGGTCAGGACAGCAGTTCCCTCCCACCTGATGTCCTTGCTCCAGTTCTGAAGCCAATTCCCACCAGCAGCAAAGAGCCATTCTGCTGTAGTTTTGTTATTAAAGACCCTAAACAAGATCTGACCTCAAGGCCCTGTGGCCTAGGATTTCTCTAATATTCATCAGCAACCAGACAAGCAGAATCAGCTTCTGATACTCATCAAACCCTCTGAAACTAAAAGAAATCTTGCAGAGCCCAAGCAATGCCACCCTGCAATGCAATTCCCAGGGGAAAGGCAAGCACCAGTAAAAATATAATCCAACCATCACAGTTACATGTACCATATGCTCCTTCTTCCAACACAAACTTGACAAACACAGGGTGTGAAAACTGTGCGAGTTCTCTTCACAGGAAGCCCACACAGGCGTCATGAACAGCACACAGCAGAGAGCCCAAGTACTACACTCAGTATTGTACACAAAATCTTCACACAGAGACTGCTGCCTCCTATCAGGAGGCCCCAAGAACACACTGCAACAGCCAACAGGTGTTTTCAAGCTTGTGTGAAAGGATTTGAATGTATTTAAAAATGAATTCCCTTATTCCTCTTGGGTTGTGTTCTACACTTATCTAAGAGCAGCCTCAGAGTCTGCCTGAAGTGGTTATTCCCTGTTACCTTGAAGCACTCCCAGCTGCCCGTGGTTCCACACAGACAGCAAGGGACAAAAACTGAGACAGAGGGTCAGGGCTAAAACCTTTCAGGCCATACCCAAGAGAGAGCAGCCCAAGGTCTCCTTTTGTGCTGCTCCCAGAAGCAGCTCTTCCTTTACCAAGTCACAAATGACATTCAGGTGAATCCAGCCAAGTCTCCAGGTTAAAAATCCTGTCTTTGCAGGGCTGTAACTCAGCGAGCTTACAAAACAAAGGTGTGGGGGTGGGAGTGGTGAAATCAGGGTCATTTGACTTCTCAAACAAGAGCAAGTTGCCAGGAACAATCCTGCCAAAGGCTAAGAGGGGACACAAGGGATTTGGGGCCATGTCACAGCCACGTTAGAGAAGTTACACTACAGACCAGCTCAAATAACAATGGCAGCTGAGCAGAGCCCTGGTGAAAGCAGAAGTGGGCTGGGAGAACAGTATCTCTGCTGTGCAGCAATTGGCATTTTGCAGCCCAAAAGGTGCCTCATGCCTTGAGCTGACCAGTGTTGAAGTCTGGATCCTCACATATACTCCCCTAAAACAGCAGGAAGAGGAAAGGAAGGCAGCAGGGGATCAGTCATACCTATGCAGTGACGATTTTCCACGAGAACAGATGTCTAAACTATGACTGTGCCTCAAAAAAAGATTTCTCGTGCACCTTTTAGGACAGGAACATCGATCTCTTTAGAGCCCAGTAATTCAGTTTGTTCTAGAGAAGCACAAAGCATGTGCATGGCATTAGTGGCACTCAGCAGTTGCTAAACCACAGCAGCAGATGTTCTCAGCCCTGTTCTCAGGGCTGCATCACAGACAGGAGGGAAGCTGGAAGGGTTTCCAGGTTTTATCCAAGCGTGCTCACAGAGCAGAGGAACCTCCAGGTCCTAAACACTCACTTTAAAAATCAGTAATTTGCAAATGCAAAGTGGACAGAGAATTCCAAAACTACCATACCAGCCACAAGCATCCTCAGAGAGGAGAGCAAGAAAATAGAATCACATTCAGACAGGTCCATCTTCTATCCAGAAAATCCTGTGCATTATCCAAGTGTCACTTCATTTCCAAGCCAAAGAGCTCTTAAGAGGCGTTCTCTTCTGACAGTTATATAGCCTTGGAAATTATTTTCAAAGCTTTCCAGCCTGTATTGCCATGCTAAGCAGATTCTGCCCTGATTTAAGATGTCTTCAGGGTGGGCAGAGGGGAGGAGAGCTCTGGGCGAGCTGTGCTGCACTTCCCAGTCAGCCACCTCTGCCCACTGAACACACACAGCACGTTTGCAGCCAAGTTCAAGCACCATTCAAGTGAGTCACGGCAGATGATCACCTTGAACAGCTGAATTCCAAGCAAAGTGCTCATTTTGTTTCCAAGATGTTTTTCAGAAGTATTTGGAAGGCATCCAGCACATGGGATACAAAGTTCTGTGTTGGAGCTGAAGGGTTTTAAATCGACCACTTCAGGGAGTGCAGAAGAGCCGTAAACTCTGGCACTTTGGTCATCCTAAAGAATTTAAAAAGTTACTAAAAACCTAACCGGGATGCCTTTTGGGGTGTTACTTTCAAGTAATTACAGCACAACATTTGTAAGGCTGCAGAGATTCTGTTATTTATCATGCTGTGGTAGATAAATAACATCACAGCTGTAAGGATGGCATTTTTCCTGGAATGCTGAGCCCTGTAGACATCTGAAAAGCTTGGAGAGAACTGAGAGACAGACAGGAAAAAAAATCTCTGCAATGACAAAAATGAGAACTAGTGCTTAAAAATTAGAAAACCAGAGCTAAGTACACAGAGTTCAGCAATGCAGTGGGCTTCACCCAGCCACCAATAATTCCTACACTTACCAGTCCTGCTGCAAGGAAGGCACAGCAGCAAAGCTGACACCAGCAGAACCACTGCTAAAGGAATCATCTGAAAGCAAAATCTCAACAGATACATTCCCTGCAGCAAAGCCTCACCAAAACATCCAAGCTGTGAAGAGGCTGAGAATGGCACCAGAGAGGTCTTTTCCTCGCTGAAACCTGAAAACCAGAGCCCACTTTTCTATCAAGGAGCTCTCAGAATAGCACATATTTTCCACTTGGGCAGTCTAATTAGCCCAGCACCGGAAATATTCAATATTGTTTCCTGTCAGTGGCTCTGCAGTGCATTCCTCACTCCTTTCCTGCTGTAATTCCATGTTTTCCTAGAATACCCAACAAAACACCCAGCCCAGCTCCCAGAGTAACAAGAAGGGCGTGGGGTGATCATTGCAGGAGAGGGACCAGGTGGCCAAAATCTTGCACAGACAGGGTGGTTTCCCACAGGTGAAGATTTTCTCCCCCTTCCACCTTTTCATTAAAGGAAGAGCCAAAAGCAGGAATTGTCACTGTGTTTACTCATTAGAGAACACAATCGCGTTCTGCCAAGGTTCTTATGCCAGGAACCTCTCGCTGTAACTAGGAAAAAAACCCAAACAAACGCCCCAAAAACATCCTGTTAAAAAGCTATAAATAATTAAAAAAAACAAAAAAAAAAAAGGGAACACGAACAAGACGACTGATTAATGAAGATCATGACTAGCTAGAGAATGGGCATACAGGACCTGTGGGAAGAAAAAACAACTCGTAATTCCGTGAATCACGTCTTTCCGAGGGCAGGAGCAGGAAGCCCAGGAGGGGAAGCGCAGCGAAACGTGCTACAGAACCGAAATTTTCCCTTTTTTTCCCCTTTTTTTATCTTTTTCCCCCCAGGTCTCCCATAAGGGCTTAGGGACCCAACCTGGGGAGGGGAGGCACGTCCTTCCTCAGCAGGAGCCGAGCACGCCGCGAGCATTCCCAAAGGGAATTCCCACACGGGAAGGGCATCAACAGGGAAAGGCATCAACAGGGAAGGGCATCAACAGGTCCCCCAACCCGGGATGTTCGGGGCGGCCTCTCCCGGGGACACCGCCAGGCTGGGACGGGAAAACCAGCGTGCCCCGGAGGCAGGGAAGCAAGGAGGGAGGTGCTGGAGGTCCTGCGGGCCACGGCTGGAGGGTTCCCCCCTCAGGGCAGCGGCCCCCTCACGGCAGGGCCCTCACGGC
>JAWWEW010000077.1:1092689-1108846 GCA_035583185.1 Anabacerthia variegaticeps
GCTGGAGGTCCTGCGGGCCACGGCTGGAGGGTTCCCCCCTCAGGGCAGCGGCCCCCTCACGGCAGGGCCCTCACGGCGGGCCGGGCGGCCTAACCCGGGCCGGGCCTCTGGGGCCTGAGCGGCGCGGGGGTCCCTACCTGGACGGGTTCCTGCAGCACCGTCATCCTGCTCTCGCCAGCCTCCGCCTCCTGGTCGCCGAGCCCGAGCGGGGCGGTGGCGGAGCCGGAGCGGGCCCGGCTCAGAGCGAGTCCCGGCGGGGCCCGGCCCGGCCGCGGCTCATTTGAACCCGCTCCGACCGTTACCGGGGCGAGCCAGGCCGGCCGCGCCGAGTGCGCCCGAACCGCCGCCGGAAACACCCGAGCCGCCGCCGGAAACACCCGAACCGCTCGCCGGAAACACCCGAAGGCGCCGGCGGAAAGAGCCGAGCGCCGGCGGAGAAACAGCTGGGGGAGACGCGTTCGGCGTGACGGAGATGGCCGAGCCCGCACGAAGGTGGCCGAGTGGGGGCGGAGATACCCGAGTGTAGACGAAGGTGGCCGAACCGGAGACGAAACTACCCGAGCGTGGACGAAGGTGGCCGAGTAGGGGCGGAGATAGCCGAGCGGCGGCGGAAATGACCGAGTGGACACGGAAATGGCCGAGCGTGAGGGGGAGCCCCCGGCGGGGTGTGGGGCTCGGAGGGGCGAGCCCCTTTGTGGCCACGGGATGTGGAAATTTGGACTTTGTGCCACAGAAGGGGCTTTGGGGGAGTCCCGGGAGTGCCGGGACTGCTGGCGGTGCTCTCTCCCGCCATCGCTGGTGTGGGCTGAGCCAGCCCCCGACCCTGTCCCCGCTCCCAGCCGTGGGGTCGGCCCTGGTCTGGAGGGCCCTGAGGGGTCCCCTGCTGATGGTGCTACCCAGGTAGGTTCAGCCACGAGGTCACAGGATCGGTTGGGTTGGAAAAGCACTCCCGGCCCAAGGAACCCACCCTGTGCATGTTCCCCACCTTGTCCCCCAGCCCAGAGCGCTGAGTGCCACAGCCAGTCCTTCCTTGGGCACCTCCAGGGCTGGGGACTCCAAACCTCCCCGGGCAGCCCTTTCCAGTGTTCAAGAGCCCCTTCCAGTGTTGAACAGCCCCTTCCAATGTCCAACCACCCTTTCCATGGAGAAGTTCCTCCTGCTGTCCCACCTGCCCCTGCCCTGGCCCAGCCTGAGGCCGTTCCCTCTCCTCCTGTCCCTGTGCCCTGGGAGCAGAGTCCAATCCCTGCCTGGAACCATCAGGGATCTGCAGAGCCAGAAGGTCCCCCCTGAGCCTCCTTTTCTCCAGGCTGAGCCCCCCCAGCTCCCTCAGCCTCTCCTGGAGCTCCAGCCCCTTCCCCAGTAGCAGAGGCCTTCCTTCTCCAAATCCCTCTGTGAGCTTCCTGAAATACAATCAGCCCTAACACCACCCGTACACACACCTACACATGGACTCTGTGCTCCATCCTGCTCTCCCCAGTACTTTGCACTTGCACTCAGCTGCCTGAAGGTCAGATCCTGACCTGCTGCTGAGCACATGTGAGAATAAAAGTCATGTGTGGGGCAGGGGGGCTCAGCCTGTCTCTGAAAGGTGTAGAAGTGTTTGTTGTCGGCAGTAAATCTGCAGCTGTTTGCTTTCGGGGTGTGAGCAGGCAAAGCTTTCTTCAGTCCCTCACCTGAGGCAAATAATGGGGCATGGAGCAGTGCTTTCCCTGGGATGGACACCTGCGTCATTTTGCCAGACAGGAGGGGATGAACAACACCATAGTGAAGTGTCACCTCCCCTGAAGGCCTTTGGTGATGATGATGGTGATGTGTGTAAGTCATCTGGAGCTCCAAGGAGCCGTTCAAGGAGCACAGTCCATGTTCAGCCTCCTCCTCCTGGTCTCATGCACTGCTGATAACTCCTGGGGATGAGAGCTGGCTCCATCTGTCTCTCCCATTCCACAGGGCACACAACTCCTGACATCCAGACCTTCTTTGGTATGAGAGGCTGTCTTATCACAGCCTGAGGAGACACAGGCTCTCCTGAGTGTGGGGGTTCCTTCTGCCTCTCCTCAGAGTCCCCTGGGCTTCATGTAAAGCATCCAAACTGTAAAAGGGCAGTGTTTACTGTTGTCTTTGGAGGTCTGGATTTACAGAGACTCCTCCAGTCCTGCATTTCAGGTCTTCCCATGGGATCACTCACTGGCATCCACAGATGCTTTTATAAATATCTGTGGGACTAAAACCACTCACGCTGTGGAATCGCAGCTTTTCCAGAGGAGGAGAGGAGCAGCTTTTCCAGGGGAGTAGGCATGGGGGTACATAGGTATAGAGGTACAGACATATATACTGCACCTGTACATCATTCCAGCCTGCTTTGCTACAAACCAGCTCTCCTTTTATCCTAAAGAGACAGAACAGGTGCCCAAAGTGAAGCATGGCTGGCTCTTACCCCGAGGATGCCTCAAGGGCTGGATTTTTCACATGGAAAACTACATTTTCCTGTAGTTCTGTCATTTTCTCATGCTCTCTTTCTGTCTGTCTCTGCAGGTCTCACTTTGGTTTTAAATTAGTGTCACTCCTGTCAGCATGGGAGCTGGAGGTTTAAATACAAAGCTTGTGCTCTGCATAGAGGAGTGAGAGTGCAGCCTCTTGGCTTGCCAGGGCAGGGATATCAAGGCTACAGAAGGGATGTCATGGCTATAATAGGTATATCAAGGCTACAGGAGAGATATCACGGCTATAACAGGGATATCATGGCTCCAGAGCCCCCAGTCCCTGCTGTGGATTTCCTCTGTGAGTCCAGGCAGGTCCCTGCCTGTCCCCTGCTCTGTTCCTCTCCACCACAGCACATTCCTCTGCAGGAGTTGATGCCACAGCAGTGACAAGGACAAACGTGACCCCAGAGAGAGTGTGCAGTGAGCAGGGTCCCTTCTCACCCCACCACCCCAGTCCTGGAGTAGATTAAAACATAGATAGTACATTAAAGCCAAGAGGTGCCCGGATTCTGCCTAATGGGAGCTGTAGGAGGAGCTCAAATCTAATCTTGCATCTATAAACAGCTTATGCTGCTTTTTATGAGCAGTTGAATCAAACAGTGGGAATTGAAAGCAGCTGTTACTCAGTGACTGCACAGGAATGAGCTGAAGGCAACCACACCGGAGCAAAACGCCTTCAATTTCTAGTCAAAGTCAGAGTGAGGACGTCGGGAAAAGGAACAAATCAAAGAAAAGTGCTTTTTGCTCCCAGGTGCTCTGCTGATGGGAGGACTGAGTTATCTGTCATGAATTATTCACCACTTGTGATGCTCTGATGATTGTTTCCCAGGTAGGGAGAGAGTCACCAGCTTGTACCACACAGACTGGAACACACCATCTGCCTGGAGAGGAACCATCCTGGGAGCCCATCCTGGCTGGGCATCCTGTGCCATGAGGGTGAAAGTGGGACCTAGCCCAGAAATACCTCTCCCCATTTGCCTTCCCCCTTGCTGATTCATCAGGACTCAACTTCCAGGAAACCTTGAAAACTAGACTTTGCTCCACGGTGCTGTTCAGCCTGGCCCTGGAGGGAAGGCTCATGGGGCAGCAGGGGCTACAGGTTTGAAAAAGGGGTGCTTTGAGGGCAGAGGGGAGGTGAAGAACCTCCCAAAAATAGGGCATCTGTTTGGTGCAACACATCCCTCATGCTCTTGTTGCTCCAGGTCTGCATCAGCAAGAGGTGACCAGACTGCAGCCCAGCTTCTGGCCCATGCCAAGGGTGGGGTGATTTTCCTCATCCCTCACATTCCCTGCCTTTTCCCCCTCTCCATGGGAATATCCTGTTACCCCTGAGAGCTGGAGGGCACCGAGGGGTCTCCTCCACCCGCCACATCAATGAGTAGGTCCAAGCCAAAGCAGACAAACCACATAAGGGAGGAAGGAATTAATTTAATGAGCCAAATGTCACAGGGAAAACCCGAAAAGAATAACTTAAAGTTTAAAACCGAGTTGCAGATGTCTCAACGTATACCAGGCTTAGGCACACACACAGGGAGACCTGGGAGTGGTGGCTCCCATGAAACATCACATGGGAAGGACACGGATGGAGGAATCTCACTCTTCGTGGTGCTCAGTCCAAACATTTCCAAGAGCCTGGGAGACAAGCAGGAGAGGGCTCAATGCAATGAGTCGGTGAGAGTGCTCCTCCAGAGCTGGGATTATTCCCATACCATTAATCCACTGCAGGCTTGGGGTTTGGTTGCTCTGCCCCTGGCTGTTCCACGCAGGATTTCCAGTTTTGGAGGAACAGCAGGAGACCCCCCGTGAACTCACCTGGAGTTTCTCCTTTCAGCCAGACATGATGTGCTTGACAAAAGCTGAGGACAAATGAGAGTGTGAGAGGTCAGAGGATGCCAGGACTGATATTCCTCCTTCTGTTCCCACTTTTTGCATGCCAGCCCAACCTGGTTAGAGTCTTCTTTCCCAATCTTTGGAGACGAGCTGGTACCATTATCCCCAGTTTTCTGATGCCAAGGGAAATGGGTCCCCTCTTTTCCTTGATGCTGTCCAATTTTAGTGGTTCCCAAATGTAACCACCCCCCTATTCCAGATTTTCACCCTCTTAGAGCCATGAGCAATCCAGGTCTCCAAATGTTCCCAATTAGCCTCTGCTGTGAAAGATGCTGGCTTTGTTTATTTCTGATAGCTTACAACAAAGCAGTGCCAAAACTGGGGATAAAACAGTCCCAAAACCCTTGGAAACACGCTGCCTTCAGCTGCCTTTCCTGGAAATCACTGGCACAACCGCCTTGTTCCCACTCCAGCTGACTTGTCTCAGTGCTCTTTTCAGAAAGCCTTTGGAGGGTGGTCCACACCTCCCTCCCAGTGACCGGCAATGGCAGAGATTCATGGAATCATAAAGGTTGGAAAAGACTTTTAAGATCATCGAGTCCAACTAAGATTTGCCCCGTAAAACAAGACAACTGTGTCTGAGATGGGGATCTCTCACTCTTACCTTCATAGTTGATACAGCCATTGGCATCTTCCTGCCCTGCCATGAGCTGCTCCACCTCGCTTTCTGTCATCTTCTCCCCTGGAAGAGGAGGATGGAGAGGTGAGGGGAAGGGTTCTCTGCCTGCTGGGACCTTCCCATCCTTATTCTGAGCAGCCAAAGCCACCAGAGGAAGGAACAGGGGGTTAAAGAGGAGCTGTGTGCCCACAGACAGGTGGGACATTGTGGAGAGAGGACCAGGCTGATAACTGAGGATGTTCTGGGCTCTCCACCTCACCTGCCCCACGCCTGAAGCTGTGGTGGCATAAGATGGAAAAGGCCACACAGTCAGGAGCCATTGACTCCCACAAGAGCCTACGAGCAGCAGAGTGAGAACAGTCTCTGCGACACCACACCAGCCACCTCCCCGAGCCACTTGCCCAGACAGAGCTGGGGGTGGCCCTGCCCTGCTGCCCCCCAGGCCTTCCCTTACCCAGTGTGACCAGGACGTGGCGCAGCTCGGCCCCCATGACCATCCCGTTGCCCTCCTTGTCGAAGACACGCAGCCCTTCCACGAAGTCTTCGAAGGTGCCCTGCTCCTTGTTGCGGGTGAAGTGCTGCAGGATGGGGAGGAAGGTCTCGAAGTCCAGCATCTTTGTGTTCATTTCTGCAAGGGGGGAAGGAGGTGAGGTCAAAGATGCATTTATATCACAGAACATTCTCAGCTGGAAGGGACTCACGAGGATCATCGGGTCCAGCTCTTAAGTGAATGGCCCACAAGGGGATCAAACCCATAACTTTGGTGTTATAAACACTGTGCTCTGAGACTCAGCTCAGCCTCTGAGGGCCTCCTGCTTAACCCCCCTGGGTTCTTTTCCATCAGAGTACGGGGGGGGGGAAGCCCCACGAGGGGATGGGACTATTCTATTATACTTGACATTGGAAGATCCATATGAAGAATACAGCATTAAAATCAGGGGACTGCACAGACACCCCTGATATCAGCCCCAAATTAAAGCAGCAGGTGGGTCCTCTATCACCAGGGCAATGTGGCCACACTGGGACTGGTCTGGTTACACCAGTTTGTACCAGGTCAGGATAAGGTCTGCTAAGCATCGCTTGCCACCATCCCTGGGTGAGCACTGCCTGTGTCTTACATCAGCCGTGGTATGGGGAAGAGAAGTGAAGGAATTACACAGGAATGAAGCCCGTCTGTGTGATTTCCTTCCCAATTCCTTCACCTTGCAGGGTGGTTCCTACAGGGACCATAACCCTCTACTTGCTGCCAGGGAGCACCGGGATTGCTTGTCCCCCCCTGCCCCCAGTTTGCTGTCACCTTCTGGTTTGGGCTTGCCCAGCACCTTCAGGACCTCGGCGTTGGTGGGGTTGTGGCCGAGCGCCCGCAGCACGTCCCCACACTGCCCGTAGCTGATCTGCATCGTCCCCGCGGGCGTCCGGTCAAACAGCCCGAAGGCTTCTCTGAACTCTGGGGGGAGAAGAGCCCAGACACCCCCGGCTGTGCCCGACCCATTTCCCGCCCCACCGAAGCGAGTCCTGCCTGGCGGGCAGGGAAGGGATGGACACGCGTGGGGTGGGCACCTCCTGAACGTGTCACAGCCCTGTGTGAGCTTGAGCAACACGGGCTGGAGGTTGCCAGACTCCTTGGACGAGGTCTGCAGCTGCTCGAGCAGGTTTGGTCACCCGTGCAGAGCTGGCTGGGTGACCTGCTGGGTCCCTGGGTCCTGGCAGGCTCTGCTGCAGGACATCGCTGCTCATCCCCTTTCCCACTCCTGGGCCAGGGCTGTCCCTGCATCGCCAGAGGCTGCTCCTCCCACCACAACCCCTGACTTTGACCCAGGATGCATCTCACGGCATGAATGAGAAATACCTTTTCCCTGCCAGGCTCTTTTTCCTGCTGGGCTTTCCCCCGGGAGGGGGATTTGATGTGTGGGACCTCGGCTCTCATGTCTATGGTGAAAAAGGATTCCCCGTTTCTGAAGCCATCTCTGGGAGGAGCTGAACTTGGCACTTACCTTCGATCTGCTCCGCCGTGAATTCAATCTGTGAAGAGAAGGGAACAGAGCTGGGCATGAGGGGTGTGTTACAGCCAGGGGAACGAAGGGGCTCTCCCCTCCGGGCCCGGGGCAGGGGCTGTATCACACAGCCAGCAGCAGGGCGGGGAGCAGGCAGCAGGGATGCTCAGACAGCACTCAGCGCTATTTGGAGTGGAAAGGATGTTATTGTAAGCCCTGATCCCTAGTTCAAGTGATTAAACAGCCTCTGTCCGTGCTGAGCCTGCTCTTAATAACCCTCCTGCCACAGCTCCGGCTTAAAAATGTGACTCTCCCAGGGAATCAATGAAAAAGCGAGCTCCCATTGTGGAGACTTGGATAAAAGAGGCTCTTACGTGGAGGAGGCAACAAAACGCTTTAGGATGGAGACAGTGGGTGGCAGAGAAGGTTTTATTGCTGCTGGGGCCCCGACACGGGGTCTCAGCAGGACTGGGGGGGTTCGACTCCACAGCGGTTCCCTCCAGCGAGTGCTGTGCAGGGCTGGGTGGGGAGGACTCCGACATCCCCCCAGCGAGGAGAGCATCACTCCCAGCCTGCTGCATCCGCACAGCCCGCTGGTTTTCCCCTCCCGAGCCTGGCTAATGCCTTTTGTGCGGCGCCTCGCATCGCCCGTGCCCGGCGGATGACGGGCACCAAGGGAGAGGGTGACGCCTTCATTCCTCACTCACCTTCACGCTCTTGGGGTCGAAGGCAGGCTCCGAGCCCGGGGCTGCTTTGCCTGCTTCCTTCTTCGGGTCGGGTTTCTTGAGCGGCATCGCCGGGATTTGTGGAGGTGCGGGGTGGGTCCTGCCGCCCGGCGAGGGAAGAGAACGGAGGATGAAAGGCAAAGGCTGCTCCTTCCCTTATATACGGAGCCCAGTCCTCACCCCGCAGGGGCAGGCCAGCTGCTGGAGCAACTGCTACTTACTATAAAAGGAAGAAAACTCAAACGAGAGGGGCCCCAATTTGACAATTGCCCATTGTCATTGCCTCCTGGCTCGCCAAAGCCACCAGCTGCCCCCCCCCAAGCTGCAAAAAGGGGGGACATCTCCCCCTCCAGCACCTGCACCGGGTGGGCTGCGTGGGGGCTGCTTGCTAATGATCACTGAAAACCTAAACGCAGACGGCCACGGGGCCCTGGCGAGAAAATAGCAACGTGATGGCTGATAAACCTGCCCAATACCCACGGGGTAAGCGCCTGCTGCCGGGCATGGCTGCGAGGGCCAGAGCTGCAGAGCCCTTTTAACCCGGGGGTTATGAGCTGCTCCTTCAAAGGAGCCCAAAACCCTCTGAATGATCCCCCCTGGCCTCCTGCTCAGGGTCTGCTTTGCCCCATTGTCTTCCCAGGGCTGGAAAGGCCATGCTGTAGGAGCTCAGCTCTCTTGGGATGGCTAATGAGGTAACGCAAATGGTGGCCAAAGCCAGCTTTGAATTCACCAGCTCAGGGTCTCTCCCAGTCCTGCACAACCCATCCCAGGCAGCCCCAAAACCTGCAGGGCAGATGGGTCTCCTTCTGGCCCCCCTCCAGTCACGGGGCAGACTCCAGTGGGAGACATTCCTGCTCCCACCCTGCTCTCCCAACTGTGATGACCCATGGAATAAGCAGAAGAACTCTTGGAGGTTCAGCATCCCAGGAAACAGGGCTCCAGGGTGAGACATCCTAAGCCATCAACTTAAATTGTAGCCAGGTCATACCAGGGCACAGGAGGAGGAAAGTGCTCTCAGGCACACAGTGGGATTGTTGGGTGCCTGTGCAGGGCCAGGAGTTGGACTGGATGATCCATGGGAGTCCCTTCCAACTCAGGATATTCCATGACTCTATGAAAAGCCACCCCTAGTTTGCACTGGGGTCTTAGAGCTGGTGTTCTGGTAAGACAAATAAGTGGATAATGGATTTACAACAGAGGAGAGTGTTTTCTGTGGTGTGGAGGTGCTGCACAGCCTCGTCTCTCCATCTGCTGAAATTGGGCTCAGGGATGGTTGGGAGCTCTGGATGGAACAGAATCCTGTGGGATGATGTTAGTCCTGCTGCCAGAGCTACAGTGTCTCGGTGCTGGCTGGAGTCTGAGCCATTATATTTTTACATAAACATATATATACACACACTCCTATGTGTGTGTTTAAGTGTTGTTTAGACATAGATGTAGAAAACGCCATTTTATTTGTATTTTCAGTGGCTCAGGCTTGGCATGACCAGGCAGGGTCTAATCCTGCTGTTTCAGAGCTGATGGGAATGGGGTGTCACCAGCTCAGCCCTGTGCTCAGAGCCCCCCCATGCCAGGGGTTAGGGGGGTCACTCCGGAGGAGGGAGCAGCCACAAACTGCTGGGAATTCGCTGTCACCTCTGTGCACTGGGGAGCTGAGGGGGCTGGAAGATGGGGCTGGCTGGGTGTCATTTGCTATCATTGTTTTCCAGAGCTCTCTACAACACAACAACTCATTTAGCAAAAAAAACCCGACGCGTTTTGCTAAGTGTGAACTCAGAGCCTGGGTCGGGTTTCGCCTGGGAAATCAAGGGAATCAAATTGCCCCTGAGCTGCCTCCCCCTCAGCATCCATCCGACTCCAAAATAACCTCACCTTAACTCCATCCTCCCTCCCCGGCAGCTTCTGGGTCAGAAACGAGACCCAGCAGAGCCTTCAGGAAACACGAATCCTGCAGTTTTGTTTATCCCTCCCGGGCAGCATCCTGAGCATCCACCGCGGTGATGCCCCGACTGTGCCACACCCACGCCACGGTCCGGCCGTGGCCAAATTGGGCTGGGGAGACCCTTAATCCCTCCTTGATTTTCAGGTGATTGCCATGGCAGGGCTTGTTTTCCTGTCTGCAGCCCCTCCTGTGCCCTGGCATTTGGATTTTCCCGGCTCCCTCGGCCGCTGATGCTCCTTCCCTTGCCACAGGAGCCCAGCAGAACCCTGACCTCCCTCCACATGGCCAGGGCTCGTGGTTGGGACCAGGAAAACCCTGAGGGAGGCTCCGGGGGCTCTGGTGCTCTGTGCAGGATTGTGGAGTTTACAGAGGCACCAAGGGCTGTGCCTGGTTGTGGATTGCATGGGCCAGGGGAGAGGCCCGGGCTGGGAGCTGCTCTTCCTGGGATTTGGCACTGGGCTGTTGAATTCCAGCCTCATCCCACTAATGACAACCTGCTCAGGGAACAAGGACTGCCCTTTTCTGTGCCCCGTTTCCCCAGGGGCACACTTGAGCTGCTGGGGGGACACACGGTGTTGGAGCTGGAGATGTGCTGGGAGCAAGCTGGGAATCAGCACGATCCCAAAAGGCAGGGGACAGCTCTGGGCTTCTCTGGGGGGATCAGTGCCAAGGGATGGCTCTCATGGGGGTGGTGACAGCTGCAGTGGGACCAGACCTGATGCCCAAGGACCCCACCCAGGTGGCAGCTCCCTCCGTGTCCCTCCCTGGCCGATGGGACCTCCAGCCCCTCTGCAGAAGCCTTGAATGCAGACATGGAGTGAGGACACAGCTGGGGCTTGGGGAGCAGGACTGAGCCCACAACATACCCCAAAACACACCCCAGCCCCAGAGAAGGAAAAGGGTTAAACTGGCGTTTGCCTGAAAGACATCCCATCTCAGGAGCATCAGCAGAGGTGCTGCTCACGTGCTTGCACCCTCTGCCTCCCTCCATCCAGCATCCCCACCTTCCCCTGCTCCTTGGGACCAGTCTGGGGCTGGAAGGGACTGAGGAGCACAGGGGCAGTGGGGGGATGCTGTGACAGCTGAAAAATGAGCCACCAGGCAGTGAGAGAAGTTTCTGAGGAGAGAAAAGGAATCTGCCCTGAATGAAGAGGATTTTAGCACCTCGGGCTAAGCCAATAAACCTCTGCCATCCCCATCCGAACGGGAATTGTTTGCACACGCTCCAGGAGCTGCTTAAAGCTGGCGAGACACGGAGAGGGAATAGGATCAAGCATTGTGGGGGGAGAAACCCCCCTGCCTGGAGAGCCTGCGAGCAGATCCCAATAGCTCTGCCAGGGCAGTGCCCACCGGGACAGGGGACTCACCCCGGGGCTCCCCCAGCCCTGAGCCCCCAGGGACAGGCTGTGCCCCTGCTGCCACCTCACCTTGGTGGGTCCAGCAGCCAGGAAGGTGCTCCCAGAAGATGCTCCGTCCTGCTGAACACACCAGCCCTCTCCATCACCCACGGCCCGGCGCTGGCAGTGATTCGGGTCCCTGAGGTCCCCGTCGAGTGACACGGTGGCACCATGGAGTCACCCGTCCCCGTGGGAGGCATCTCGGTGGCTCTCCTCTGCTGCTGCCTCCTGAGCTCTGCCTGGGCTCTGGTAAGTCTGCGTGGCCCCCTGGGCTCCTCTGGTCTCTCTGCTCGCTTTAAACCCCACTGGTGGTGCCACCCACCCCATTCGAGGCTGTGTGTCCTCCCGGCTGCACGTCCCGCTCTGCAGGGCTGCAGGGAGGGAGCTGGGAGGGCAGAGCATCTCCTCTGCTGCTGAAAGCTTTCCAGCAGCCATGGAGGCACTGCGGGGTGATGGCTTTTCCATTTCTTGGACACGTCCAGGGCAGGGTTCAGTGCCTTGGGGACGTTGGGGGAACAGAGCAGGTGGTTTACAGTCAGTGCAGGCGAGGCTGGGGGGCCAGGGCAGAGCTGGGCATAGCCAGGGCACTGCCACAGCCAGGCCCTCACCTTGCTGATGCACCCCCAGGGCCCCACTCCTGCCCCACAGCTCTCACAAGGCTCCCATCCACCCACCTGCCCACTTTGGGAAGGACCTGGATGGGAATCCAGGGTCTCCTCTCTGGCCGTGCTCACTGGGGGCAGTCCAGGAGGAGCATTCCGGCTCTCTTTCACTTCCAAAGCTGTCTCCCCTTCCCAGCTCCAAATTCCTTGGAGCATCTCAGCCCAAAACATCCCAAAAGACATTTGGGTGACCAGGAGGCTGGAGGTGTCACAGCCTGCACAGCCGCGCCATGGCCTGAGCCGAGGGGTCACTGAAGTTTTGTTTGGGCAGGTCGACCCTGATGATGTTCTCACAAAAGAAGAGCAGATCTATCTCCTGGTGGAAGCCAAGGAGAAGTGTCAGAGGGACATAAAGGCCCAGCTGGAGAAGATCAGAGGTATTGTCCCTCCCCTGTGCCCCGATGGAGCTGGTTACACCATGGGAAATGCTGTCCCCTACAGGGGGAGTGGGATGGGGCTCCTGAGGGTCAGTGGAGCTCCCGAGGGTTTGTGGAGCTCCCGAGGGTTTGTGGAGCTCGGGGCTCCCTGGCTGCTCTGGGAGCAATCAGGTGCTAATCAAATCACCTTGAGGAGCCAGTGCTGGCTGCAGCATTTTCCAGACAGCCCCAGGTACACAGAGAGCTGTGGAGGGGCCTTGGCCACTCTGAAAGAGGTGGGACGTGATGGGATGTGTCCCCCTCCCTGTCCCCCCACCCTGCCCTGCTGTGCAGCCCAGGGGTGATGTTTGGCAGCCTTTTCCTCCCCTGGTCCAGCACATGCACTGAGGGAGATGTGAGATGTGTCTTTGCTCTTTGGCCAGACACCAGCTGCCCTCCAGAGTGGGACGGGATCATCTGCTGGCCAAGGGGCTCCCCCAGCCAGGAGGTGTCGGTGCCCTGCCCCGAGTACATCTACGACTTCAACCACAAAGGTGAGTGCTGGTACCTGGGCGGGGAGCGACCTCACCGCTGTGACAGTCCACGGAGCAGGGACCTTGGCTGTCCCCAGGTCATGCCTACAGGTACTGCAGTGCCTACGGGACCTGGGCCATGGCTCTCAGCATCAACAAGACCTGGGCCAACTACACTGAGTGTGCTCTGCTCTTCTCCTCCGAGAGCCGGAGCCGTGAGAAGGTGACCTTGCTTGTCAAAGGTGCTGGGAAAGGGGTTGGGATGGGCACCAAGCACCCACCAAAGGCCAGGGAAGCTGCTGGGAGCAGGGGGCTCTTCCCAATGCACTCCCCAGACCAGCCCTGCTCCCCTGTGCTCTCAGCCTGGAGGTGGGGGGTCCTGGCTCTGGAGGGGCCGTGGAGCTCAGCCCTTCTCTTCCAGGAGGTGTTTGAGCGCCTGCACCTGATGTACACGGTCGGCTACTCCGTCTCCCTGGCCTCCCTCATCGTCGCTGTCTGCATCCTCTCCTACTTCAAGTAAGGACAGGCCAAAGCCCCATCCCTGAGTGGGGAGAACCCTCCTCCTCCTCCCCTTACCCACACACACAACCCCTGAGGAGAGGGGGCAGCCCTAGGGGAAGGGGAGCTGACCCCAGACCCAGCACAGCCATCACAAAATTCCCCAAAACACCCTGGTGGGACCATCTCCATCTGCCCCTGGAAGGGGTGGGCACCCCACTCACCCCCAGCTCTGGCTGCTGTGCCCGCGGTGGGGCTGAGCCCCTGGTGCTCCTTCTGGGCCCCCCACACTGCCTGAGTTTGTTGTTGGGGTCACACCCCTTCCCTGCAGGCGCCTGCACTGCACGAGGAACTACATCCACGTGCACCTCTTCGCCTCCTTCATCTGCCGGGCCGTCAGCATCTTCGTGAAGGACCTGGTGCTCTACTCGGGGCCCCCGGGCGGCGACACCCACAGGGTGCGGGAGGGCGACTTCAAGGCTGGAGTGGGTCCCTCGCCGGGACAGCGGGGCCACCTGGCAAGTGGAGCTGCTGAGATCAGAGGCAGGGCGGGGGGAAAAGGGGATTGAGGGGGTGAAGGGCCCCCTTTGGCCGTGCCCGGCTCCTCCTCGTCCTGGGGCCACAGGAAAGGTCAGAGCCATGGAGGGTGTTGGTGTGCAGTGTGTGTCCTGGTACAGGGAATGTGCTGTGGGAAAGGGGATACTGGAATATCCCGGGGGAGATGGAGGGCCCTGCAAGAGCAACATGGGGCACAGCTGTGTTTTGGTGGCCAAAGAGCAGAAGCCACCAGGTTTTGCTTTTGGGGACCTCTCTGTTTTCACAGGTCGGCTGCAAGGTGGTGGTGACTCTCTTCCTCTACTTCCTGGCCACCAACCACTACTGGATCCTGGTGGAAGGTCTCTACCTGCACAGCCTGATCTTCATGGCCTTCCTCTCCAACAAGAGCTACCTGTGGGTGCTCATCATCATCGGCTGGGGTGAGCACAGACCCCAACCCCAGGGGTGGTCCCTGAGAGCAGCTGGGAGCCGTGGCATGGCCATGAGTGCCCAGACAAGGGCAGTGGGATGCAGGAAGTGGTTTGATCTGCCAATGTGATGCTTCAGCCCTGCTCCTCGCTCTGGTTCTGCCCCTCCAGGTCTCCCTGCTGTGTTTGTGTCCATCTGGGCCAGCGTCAGGGCCTCTCTGGCTGACACACAGTACGTAACACCCACCTCCCCTGCGAGGGAAAGGGGGTTTGCCAAGGCCAGCAAAGTATCTGTGGGCACCAGAGTGTCTGGAGAGGACAATTTTCCAAGAGGGAACAAGAGGAGGCAACACACTTTCAAGGCTTGTTCATAAAGTTGTGAGGAATGCAGAGGGAGTGTTTTGTTCTGCGTTTGGGTTTACACCATAAACTGATCAGTGCAGAGATAGGTGTCAAAGGGCATGTTCTACAGAGAGGCCTTTTAAGAGGACAGAGGCCACCAAATGTTCAGCAGGAATTTGGGATGAGGTGGCCAAGGAGCCCTCAAGAACATTAATGCTAATTTGAACCTGATTTGCCCCACTATGATGGTTATAAATGTAGCTACAGGTGAAGGTTTACACTAATCCCACCAAGGGTGTGAAGGGTGGGATGGGGGTGTTATCTGGGGGCACAGGGAGCCATCAGCCAACAATTTTCCTTACCAGGGATGTCAGGATTATTCTCCAAGGTGTTTCTTTACTGGTCTTTTCAGGTGCTGGGACCTCAGTGCAGGGAACATGAAGTGGATCTACCAGGTCCCCATCTTGGCTGCCATTGTGGTGAGAATCACAGAACCATAAAAATGTTTAGGTTGGAAAAGACCTCCAAGATCATCAAGTCCAAGCTGTGCCTGATCCCCACCTTGTCACCCAGCCCAGGGCACTGAGTGCCACAACCAGTCATTCCTTGGACACCTCCAGGGACTCTCCAACTCCACCACCTCCCTGGGCAGCCCCTCCAAGGCCTGAGTTCTGTGTCTGAATCTCCCAGTCCCTTTTGGGGGAAGGGTATCAGTAAGACACCCAGAGCTGTTTGCTTGTGGTCACTGGGGTTGTGTCCTCAGCACCCAGAGAGTTCCCTGGGAGATGGGGGTCCCTCCCTGCCCTGCCCACCCATGGGCATCACCCATGTCCCTGCCTGCTCCAGGGGCTCCTCAGGCAGGCCTGGGGGCACTGTGGGCAGCACCCTCAGCGGGTGTCCATTGGCAGGTGAACTTCTTCCTCTTCCTCAACATCGTCCGCGTTCTGGCCTCCAAGCTCTGGGAGACCCCCACGGGGAAGCTGGACCCCCGGCAGCAGTACAGGCAAGTGCTGCAGCAGCCAACCCTCCCCAGCCCTGGCCTGGCCCTTGTCCTGGCTCTCCAGCTGGGTGGGCTCCCAGGGGGCTGTCAATGAGGAGCAGAGGCGTGGGAAGGGCTGCAGGAGGGAGGGAGGGTGGCAGGGCCGTGGCAGTCAGTGCTCCTGGCCCCTGAGCTGGATGGGAACACGGCCAGCAGGCTCTGCCTGCTCCCTGCTCCAGCAGGGCCCAGCTAAGGGCTCAGGGGGGTTTCCCCCTCAGGAAGCTGCTCAAGTCCACACTGGTGCTGATGCCGCTTTTCGGAGTGCACTACGTGGTGTTCATGGCCATGCCCTACACCGAGGTCTCCGGGCTCCTGTGGCAGATCCAGATGCACTACGAGATGCTCTTTAACTCCTCCCAGGTGTGTGGACACGGGGCTGTCTCTGCCGAGCACCCAGAGAGGTTGGTCCAGGGAGAACATCCCGGCTCAGGCCTTAAACTCCACCTTCTTTTGGTGTCTTGGCAGGGCTTCTTTGTGGCTTTTATCTACTGCTTTTGCAACGGGGAGGTAAGTGAGAAGTGTGAGTGGCTCAGCTCCCTGTTCCAGCCCCTTTAGGGCTGGGAAAGTCAACCCACAGCCCAGGGCTGGGACAACTAGAAAGAAACACTTGGATCCCTCCCTTTTAGTAGGATTTGGAGGGAGGGGGGAGAGGAAGGAGATGGGGAGGAGGAGAGGGAAAGGAAAGAGGGAAGGGAAGGGAAGGGGGTGGAGGCGA
>JAWWEW010000077.1:1108946-1139580 GCA_035583185.1 Anabacerthia variegaticeps
AAAGGAAAGGAAAGGAAAGGAAAGGAAAGGAAAGGAAAGGAAAGGAAAGGAAAGGAAAGGAAAGGAAAGGAAAAAGGGAGAGGAGGGAAGGGAAAGTAAGGCAAGGGAGGGAAGATGGAAGGAAGGAGAAAGGGAGGAGAGGGGAGAGGAAGGGAAAGGGGGAATGGTGTTCTGTGTGCACAGCAGCCCCCTCCCGTGTCTCAGGTGCAGGCAGAGATCAAGAAGGCCCACTTTCGGAGGCTGCTGGCGCTGGACTTGAGGCAGAAGGCTCGCGGTGGGAGCTGCTGCGGGGCCGGGCCGGGCTCGCAGGGCCCCCCGAGCTGCAGCACCAGCCTGGCGGGCAGGGGGCCGGGGGGCGCCCGGCGGGGGCTGCTGCTGCCCGCCCAGCCCGGGCACACCCCCAGCTCCTGCGCCTCCCACCGCCCCCTGCCCGGCCCCACCCGCGACAGCGGCCACAAAACCCGCGGGGAACACACGGACCTGACCCAGGGCCACCCCGGCCTCAGCAAGGAGCTGGAGACGATGCTGTGACGGGAATGTTTCCCAACTGGACGTCCCGATGGGCCTGGAAAGATGCTGATCCTCGAGCTTCAGGCCCCTTTTCACATGGAGAGCAGCCGGAAACAGCCCAGCTCCCTTCCCCTCCCACCAGTGTGCAAAGGGACCACGTGCTCTCACTCCTCCTCCCCACCTGGCCCCAAAAAGAGCCAAAAACCTTCATTCTGCTCCACCTGCCAGTGACTGATGTGATGTCTGTGTGTGCAAAGCCAGGGAACTGGCCCCCATGCTCACTCCTACCCCTCCAGTGTGTGTAAAGCCAATTCCATGAGCCCACAGTCCTGCCTGTGTTGGAGTTGTCCAGCCTGGGAGAGCCCAGAGTGCTCACAGAGCTCACCCTGCCCTCATCACATCCAGCTCATGGATGGTGTGAACACAAAACCACAAACAAGGAGCAGGAATCATTGGGACATGGTGGGCTGAGGGAGGCAGGACAAGTGGTGTGGTCTGGAAGGGTGCAGGAAATGCCTGGATCCCCCATACTTTGTCCATGAACTCACAGGTCCCTGCATGCAAGAGCTGTGGCCCTGTCATCTCACTGCAGGCTAAAAGTGAATAAACAGAGTCTGTCTGGCTTGTTTCCATCCTTGTATTCCATTATGGACACAGCAACTGGTTGCTGGAGAGCAGCAGTGGGTGTAAAGGGCTGGAAAGCTGGCCCTGTTCCCAGACAGGTCTGCCCTCACTGCCCCTGCCCTGCCTGGGAAAGCTCCTCAGCCCAGGGAAAAGACAGTCCTGAGGGGCTGGTGGAGGTGCCAGATGAATTAAACAGCATGGGTGGGAAAAGCCTTTTAGAGCCCACCCAGTGCCACCCCTGCCATGGGCAGGGACACCTTCCACCAGCCCAGGGTGCTCCAACCCATCCAATCTGGCCTGGGACACTTCCAGGGATCCAGGGGCAGCCACAGCTTCTCTGGGCACCCTGTGCCAGGCCTGCCCACCCTCCCAGGGGAGAATTCCATCCCAATATCCCATCCAATCCTGCCCTCTGGCAGTTTAAAGGGTGCAGAAGACAGTGCAGGGGCAGGGACATGGGCACCACCTCCAAGTGCTGTTCCCTGTGGCAGCAGGGGGACAAGAGGCAGAGGGGACACTGATGTGTGGGCACAGGGACAGGAGCAGGGCCCCAGGATTTCATTTACAAACCCATCTGAGCTTGCTGGCAGGGATTTGCTCAGCTGGGCCGTGCTCTGGCCCCTCTGGAAGGTACCAGCAGAGCTGCCACTGCAAGGAGAGATCTCTTGGAAGATCTTGGAATGGAATGCTGCTCACACTGCTCCCTTGTTCTGGGGGCACCTCGCACAGCCCTGAGAGCTGACTGCTGCAGCTCCCTCACCGAGCAGTATTGACTCAGGCAACCCCCAGGAGGCTCCGGGGGGCTGAGACAGGGGTGAGGAATTCCAATAATCCTCCAGAGAGCAGAGGGAAGTGCTAAAAGGAAGGGGATTCAGCCAAGCACACGCCTCCCACAGGGCCAGTGAGCTGGGATGTGGGGGAGGGAGGGAGCAGATGGCTCCATCAGACTGTGCAGCTATTTTTATAGTCTGTTTTGAAACCCCAATCTCTAATTGTGCAGAGTGATAAACCCTCAGGGTGAGGAGGGGAACCCAACAGCCTGTAAAGCCCTGCCACACACTTCTCTTCACACCAAATGCACAGAGCTCAAACCAGGGTGGTCAGGAGGGGGTTCTGGAAACTATTTTAGAAAACTCCAACAAGATCAGAGCTGTTGAGGGGGCCCAAACAATCATATTGGGGTCTTCACATTGAAGCCAGTTCACAGGTAAGTCTGACATGAGGCTGTTGCTGAGTTCTCTTTCCAGGTGTGCCAATGACCCCATGAGGAGCTGAGGTGATTCAAACGTCCTGGGCTGTATCCTTTCCTCCTTTAAAGTGGAGAAAAATCTATTCCCCAGAAGGCTTTGGAGCCAAAACGGGGTTTGTGAACCAGTTTGGGGTGAAAGCTCCTGAGAAAACCCACAGGAAGCCTTTTATCAACTACAACCCCCAACTTCTGGTGGAAGAGACACACAGAGTCCAACCTCCAGGCAGTCAGTTCTCCATCCACGTGCCAGAGCAGCCAAAGGAGGTGGAGAATAAAAAGCACATGCTGGATATTTTTGTACCAGTAATAAAACATTTACTAGAGCAAGCAGAAAGTAAATGCACAGCTGATAAAGAAAACATCACAATGTCACAAAACCCTGACAGCCTCTGATACCTCTTTCAGTGGGAACGAGCCAGCGGTGGGTGTTCCAACAGAAAAGTTCTTCCCTACCTTGTGGCAAAAAAACCAAGTTAAAAAATAGATAATAATAATACACACAATGAGTTAAAAATGGGCAAGCAAGATTTTACAGATTTACTACATGTGTTCAGTGTGGGGCCAGATTTGAGCTGTTTCACTGTTTTTTGGGTTCTCCCTAAAGGCTTCTGAGCAGCAGATCCCTGAATTTCTGAGTGAAGCCTCTGCCTTCAGCAACACTTCCCGAGGGGTTCCAGCCTCTGATTGTTGGGCTGTATCTACATTGTTTTCCCTTTTTTTGCTTTTAATTTGAAGAAAGCACTCAACCCTCTCAGAACAGAGGGTGCATAGGCACAGCAGAGAGACAGGTTTGCTATGCAGGCTTCCACCAGAACGAAGGGTATCAGGAAGGAAGAGGTTCTTTGAAAGAAAAAAAATACCTGGGCAATGGGATTGGGAGTGATGTACTGACCACAAACAAGCCAGGGAGTCCAACCTGCACTACGTGTGAATTTGTGGTTTGCTGGGCTGGAGAAGCATCCCTTGAACAGCTTCATAAAAAACAAAACCAAGGGAAAGAAAAATCAACTTGTTCCATCCCACCTTCAGCAACGTAAGCTGATACATTCTCAGTTGATGGGGAGAGAGGTAAAGGGCAACCTGGAGGCCAAATTAATTGGGGATCAGAGAATATGTGAAAAGGAGATGGGGGAAGAACTCACCATACTGACCAAACTGCTGAGGATTAATGTCTAACAGGCAGGTCCTGAGCATCTCTAGGTGGACTGGACTGGTTTGTAAATGAGAACGCTGGTTAACAAAAGACTAATTTGTACTTCTGTGGACAACAGTTTCTCAACGTTCCAAGGATGTGAAACAGCTTCTTTTAGTCAAGAAGGTCTGTTTAACTCCAGCAGAGTCACTCGAGTGCTGTTCCAAAGCAGAACCCAGGGAGCTTCACCACAGTGATGGCTCTGGCTCCACTGTGTGTGGCTCTGTCCTGGACGTACCGGGCCGCGCTGGCACGGGGGGCTCTCGTGCCTTCCTTGTCCCCTCCAGCTGCTCAACAACCAGTTCCCAAACCCCCTGAGAGATCCTCTGGAGAAAAGACACCACTACCTGCTGAGATTGCTGCGGAACCCCAGCTTTTAACTGTCCCACCGGCTCTTCTTGCGCTTGGGGGGCTCGGGGACAGCGAAACCATCTGTCTTGTTGTCCCGGCCGGTGACATCCTTCCTGTTCTCCCCATTCCTGCTCTCGCTGGTCCTGCTGTCACCGCTGGTCCTGCCCCCAGCTCCCGGGAAGTCGGTGAAGTGCCGGCCCTCCCCGTGGCGATGGATGTCACCGTGCCGGCCGTCGCCGTGCCGGGGAGCGTCGCCGTGCCGGGCGCCGCCTTCGCCGTGGCGTTGGACATCGTTGTAGCGGCCACCTCCTTCAGCACGGCCACCTCCTTCTGCACGGCCACCCCCTTCTGCACGGCCCCCTCCCTCGCCGCGCCGCGGGGCCTCGCCGTGCCGGCTGTTCCGGCCCTCGTTGTACCGTTCCCTGACGACGCCCCCAACGCCTCCTTCTCCTCTGCTGTTGGGGCTGGCACTCGTGTTGTTGAAGGCCTGTGCCCCGGGGAAGGGGGGGATGCCCCCCAAGGTGCCCTTGGGGGTGGCAGTGCCATCGTTTTGCTGGGCTGAGCCCGTGGGGACGGAGTTGAGGCTCCCGGCGCTGGTCCAGCCGCTGGCACCGGCGGAGGAGCTGCCAGTCTTTTGGTTGTTTAAACTCGCAGCGACAAAGTGGCTCTTGTACTGGGACTGCAGGGAGGGGGGAGGGAAAAGACAGGAGGTGTCATATGTATGGCTTGGATTGGGGGGATTCCCTAGGAAAGAATTCCTGGGAAAGGCTGGAGGGCTTATGGACATGGGACTAGTGAGAGGCATCTGCTCCCTGCCCACAGACACAAGAGGGGGCCTGTATGGTGGGGGTAATTTTGACACTGGAGGGAAAGAGCTGCTCTCTTCCCCCTGCATTTTGAGGGCAATTACACTCTTGCTGCTGAGAAACCTTCACAGGATCGAGCCAAGGAGCAGAATCCAGAAGGGAAAAGGAGCAAAGAGGCAGAGGAAAACAAAGGAAGTTTGGCAAATTTGTGCAGATATGCACACAAACCCCAGCATTTCAGACTGCAGGGCTCAGTGTGTGCTCCAAGTGACACAGTCACAACTACCAAACCCAACTTCCCCAAAACCAACAGGCAGCTGCCTTTTCAGGGGAGAAAACGAGCCCAAGTGATGGCACCAACCTGGAAAGCTGCTTTCATTGCTGTCAGCCTGTCCCCCATGGCCCCTGTGGATGGCTTGTAGGCCTCGTAGTTACTCATCACACTGTTGTTGTTCCCACGGTCCTGTGCAGAAACACAAAGGTTCATCCCACACAGACACTCTCAGGTCAGCCCCTCTCCAAATGTACCTTGACCCTGCCCTCAGGAAATACATCCCCCAAGGCTGACAGGCTTCTGGGAGGCCTGAGCAGAACAGTCTGCTCCATGAGCTCGAGGATGACAAAGTAAAGATGCATGAAAGCCTCAGTGACTCACTGGGAACAGGGTCACTGCAGGTTCCAGCTCCTCCAGTGCAAGTGAAAGCAAAAGGGAATCAAATGGAGGTTTTCACAGAAGTCACAGCCAGGACAAAGTGTGAACAGAGTTCCAGCTGTGGCTTTTGGGAAGATGCTCAACATGGGAGTGTCCCAGGCCAGGTTGGACAGGGCTTGGAGCCACCTGGGCTTGTGGAAGGTGTCCCTGCCCATGGCAGGGGTGGCACTGGGTGGGCTTTGAGGTCCCCTCCTACCCAAACCATTCTGGGATCCTGTGATGTGTTTTCAACACATCCCCAGCTGAGCTCTGTCCCTTTACACACCAGCAATGAACTCGTTTCCTGGCAGGGATGGTTCTTTTTCTGCCAAGAATCAGCCTGGAAATGGCTTTTCAAGTCATTTATTAGCATGGATTTTGCAGTGACAGGGCTTTGGGAAGAACCTCCACACCTTTTGCATCACTGTGGCCCTTAGAAGGGCAGCCCCCAACGACAGGAGAACAGCAGAGCTTCATTTGAGGTATCTGATCCCAACTCTGAAAGATGCTTGAAAGCAGAGGCTGCAATCCAGCACTAAGATTTGTTTTTAAATTAAAGGGGAATCAATACTAAGTTGAGAAGTCCCAGCTACCTGTAAACAACCTCTTGAGCATGTCTACTTACAGAGTTCTCTGAGCCCAGCCCGGGGCGCTCTCGGTATCCCAAACCACCCCCACCAATGTTCAGCTTCTTGCCCTTCCCTCCTTTGAACCGGGATTTCCTGAACCACGGATTCTGCAACAGAAGGACAAATGTTTCTCAGCACACACAATAAGAAGCTTCAGAAATGCACAGAAGGACAGTCAGAAATGAAGGACATTGAGCATTTCAAAGGAAAAGATATAAACGCTGTTTTCTGTTCAATCACAAAGCCACTGCAGGCAGGTCTGGCACGTGGGTCTGAAGCTTTTTGCTACAAATGCTTCCTATGAAAACTAATTTAATGCCCTCAAGCAACAAGAGGGAATGTCCCTGTAGTTGTTTTCCAGCTTGGCTTTAACTGAGCTGCATCTCCCAGGTGCCTGCCATGAAGGTGCATGGAAGATCTGATTGTAATGAGGCACTGGCATCAGCCAGATTCCAGCTCCTGCCCCCAAAATAATCACCTACTGTGCTCCAAAATACCCATGGATTCTCCCAAAGGCCACTAAAACCACTAGGAAGGACAGGCCACCAAAAGGTCACTGCTAACACGTGGTGGAGCCACAAACAAGTCCCTGCAGCTCCCGCTTTGGTGCTGATCATGGCATGAACCTTCCTCCACCTCAGCCATACCTGCATGGCCAGGTCCAGCAGCTCTTTGGAGACGTGTTGGTTGGCACCCTCCAGGTTCCTGACGAGGTCCCCAGCGAAGTTGCTGTCCTTGGGAGTGAGCAGAGTGTAGGCAACCCCCTTCTCGCCGGCGCGGCCCGTGCGGCCGATCCGGTGGGTGTGCGTGTCGATGTCCCGAGCCACGTCGTAGTTGATGACAGTCTTGATGGAAGGGATGTCCAACCCTCGGGCTGGGAGACAGGGCAGTGTCACAGGAGGGCTGATTGTCCCCATTTAACTCACAGCAACCCCATTCATACCAGCCTGTCCCCTCCTTCTGCTTCAGCACACCTAGGAACCCACCTTGGTCAATACACCTTTTCTAGGCTTCAAGGCCACCAAAATTCACTCTCTGTTCAGCAAAACATTGGGGTACAAAAGCTGTTCTAGTGCAGGTTTCAATGTGTCCCTCTCCTCTTCATTTACACATGTATAATGTCAGCTGGTGAATGAACAGCAACTACTTAAGGCACAGCTCATTTTCCTTCTGCACATTAAAAACCACATCAGACCAATTTAGGCATCATTAGGGGGCTAAAAATAAGCCCCCCGCTAATGCTGGGTACTTCACATGGTGTGACTCCTGGGGGTGTCCTGTGCAGGGCCAGGAGCTGTACTCCATGACCCTGGAGGGTCCCTCCCAGCTGAGGATATTTTATGGTTCTGTGATTCTGAGAAGCACCTGAACTCAGTGCCCTGCAGTGCATGAAGAAAAGCTTCCACTTGGCTTCCCACCTGAAACTGCTGATCCCTACACCTTGACTGAGCTGGAAGGTCACCCACCTGCCACATCAGTAGCCACCAGGATGGGGATGCCCTTTTTCTTGAATTCTGAGATGACCTTATTCCTCTCACTCTGGTCCATGTCCCCGTGGAGCAGCCCCAGGTTGTGATCCTCCTGCTTGAGGTTATTGGCCAGTTCCTCTGCGTTGGCCTTCTTGGTGACGAAGAGGAGGACGCTCCCCGAGGATGTGAACTCCACGAGGCGCCGGGTCAGCCAGTTCCACTTGCTGGGCCCAGAGGGGAAAATCTCCACAATCTGAGTAACATCCTCGTTGGCCTGAGGGGGGAAATGAGCCCTGAGTCAGGAAGAAGGGAGCTGCAAACTCTCTGCACACCCACAAAGCTGAGCTGTTTCTTTGTTAAGCGCCAAGTATTACCTCTTAAATATAAATAAAAATATAAACTGATGGCTCTCAATTTCAATTTCAGAGCCCAGAAATGCACCACTCCATGGCTCTGGTTGCCCCCAAGCACCATGGAATTACCTCTCCAATGTCTCCCTGCACGACCCGGATTGGGTCGATCAGAATATCCCGGGCCAACTTCTCGATCTTCTTCCGGAAGGTGGCACTGAACAAGAGGGCTGAGGGAGGGAAACACCAGGGTCACAACCTGTCCTTCACAACTGTGAAAACACACCATAGATGTTGTGCACAAGGGCCTGGGGCCCTGAGGAATCTGGAAGCTGAGGTTTGTGCTACAGATGCTAATGGAAATTATCAATCACTGTTAGAATGCCTCGAAGTGGAAACACGTTTCCTGGCACCTGGAATGCTGATAATATGTGGCACTGCTGTGAAATTCTCTCAGGGCAGCCCAGAACACTGAATTTCAAGGCACATGAACATGAATTCAGCTCATCCTCTTTCCTCTGAGTGCAGCCAGTGGAGGGATAAGAGCCTGAGGAGCAGCCCAATGCCCACAGGTCACAACTGCTCCCTCCCCACAGCCCACACTGAGAATCACACCAGTGCACTTGGGCAAAAACCACCTTGTGTGGCTGTGTCCAGAACTGGGAATGCAAGCTCTGCTGCAGACTCTCAGCTGGATCCCCAGCACAGAGCCTGCTCTGACTCTCAGCAGTTCACTTTGAGACATGGCTACTCACTCTGTCTGTCAGGACGGACGTGGCTCGCGATGGATCTGACCTGATACTCTGGAAAGGAGAAGAAACAAAGCTCTAATCAACATTGCTGCTCATTATTTAGCAGAATGACTCAAAATGCAGCTTCCTTGCTTGATTTAACAGGTAACCACAGAGTGAATGAGTGCCTCTCACTCAGCACTTCATTTGCCAGTCCCACTAAGCTGGCCTGGACTCCCCTGCCTTCCAAAACAGTGCCCCTTGTTCAGTACGTACCAAAGCCCATATCAAACATCCTGTCAGCCTCATCAAACACAAGGTAAGTGACTCTTTGAAGGTTTGTAGCTTTCTTCTTCACATGATCAATCAAACGACCCTATTAAGAAAAAACCCCAAGTTTTTAAAGCCTATTTAATATATATATATATAACCTCAAGCACCTCCCTGCTTTTTATCCCACGTAAAAGAGGCTTAGAGCAGAAAACATCTCAAGACTTCAGTCTAGAACTGCCAATATTCAACTTATCAATTATGCTGAATTTATAACTGCCATTTTCCGAGCTTAACAGTGCTGAGACCCTACAATTTTCCATTCTTCATTATAATTGAATTTAAAAGGGGAGCTGCCTACTTAATCCCACTAATTTTGGCAAGGCAGTTCCTCATCCTTTGCTTTCCTGCCTGGTACCAAATAAACAGCCACAATAAAACCTCCTCCAACCATCAGCTGCTCAGTTTTGCCCGAGTTCATAACTAGTTGTTTGCAATAAGAAAAGCCACTTGACAGTGGTGCTTGTTTAACCCCCAAACCCCATCCTGACTCAATGTTTCCACCCCCCAGTGTCACTGCCACAGAGATTCAGAGAATGACACTCAAGCTCATGACATTTTGGGAATTCTCCTCCTGAATTTAAGGCCCAGCAATGAGGAGCTGGCATTGTGCACAAGTGACACAAGCAGACCCTGCTTGCTACTCTGCAAACTCCTCCAGTTTCTCTTGGGAGAAGATTAAACCCACCATGTTTGCTCTCAACACCCTTCAAAAACTTGAAGGGACCAAATTCTCCCTCACTAATGGTATTAAAAACCTGTCCCAGGTCGAGGTAAGGCACAAAAAGCTTTGCTGTGTGCATACAGGCACTTACTGGTGTGCAGACCACGATCTCTGCCCCCTCCTGAAGGGCTTTGGCTTGTTCCCACATGCTGCCCCCTCCGTACACGGCCACGGAGCGCAGGTTGTACGCCTTCCCAAAGCGCTTGCACTCCGAGTGGATCTGGGGATTGGGACCAAACACAGCACAGCTCCTGTCACACAGCTCTGGGGAACACAGGCCAGCTCCTGAAATCCACTTCTTCAAGTGAGCAGCTTCATGAAAGGATTCTGAAATCCTTAGAGCTGAATGCTTGAATACGTGGGGATCATTTCTAATAACTGGAGAAACCTCTTTGGGCATCCCAGGGTAATTAACCTGCAGGCTCTGGTTTTTCACACATGCAATTCGTGGCAATTCATCCACAGCATTCTTACACTTAAAAATAATATGGAAGTGCTGTGAAAAAACTTAAAATTTCAGATTTGTCCTGATCTTTCAAGACAAAGGTGCAGGGAAGAGCTGTGAGCTGGAGCCACTCTACTCACGCTCAGGGTAGTTTTTTAAATACTTCACTGAGGTTCTCTGATAATTTTTGCCCAGAATTTTGTCTTCTTCTCCCAGAACTGCTGGTGGCACACCCAGGAATGCCACACCCCTACCTGCTGGCAGAGCTCTCTGGTGGGGCACACGATCACAGCAATGGGACCATCCCCTGGCTCCAGCTCCTTCTGGTCCATGATGTGAATGAGCATCGGCCAGATGAAGGCTGCAGTCTTCCCACTTCCAGTCTTAGCTATCCCAATCATATCTCTGCCACTCAGAGCAACTGGAACACCCTAAAAAGGAGGAGATTCTAAGCCCAAATTATGCCTGCTTAGCATATCCTTGTGCTAGGCTTTACCTGGGAACTCAGGTGACAAAGGAAAGCAGGTTAGAGGACTCACAGCAACAATAGGGGGATGTTTTTATTGCCAAGCTCAGAACTGAATAAGTTTGTTTTAAGGGCTGGCAGTCTTGCCATGGGGAACTGTTTGAAATCAATGTTTGGGCACAGTACAGCACCCCAGAGACACAATCACATGCACACAAATGCACCTTGTGCAGCTCTAAGAACACCAAAAACTCTCTGAGTGCTGAAGGTTTCAGCTCACCCCCAAGGCTGAGGGTCCCAAGGACCTCCCAACCCCAGGTACCTTCTGTTTGCATGGCTTTTCGAGGAATAAATCTGTCAATGTATGGCTCCTTACTCAGCCCCTGCTGTGGTTTTTTATAACACAATTTCTGAAACAATAAACCAAACCACAACACCCCTCAAACCTTTCACACATTTCTATAAGCAAGAGATGTCACCTGAACGTTCTTCAGTCATCACCAAGAGACAAATTAAAACAATGTGGTTATATTAACAGTGGTCATTTAACAAGAACAGAAGTGGGTAAACCTCAATTTAAAAATATCAAAGGTATTTTCCTAGAAAAATACAAATTCTCTGTGATAATTCCCTCCAGACAGCTTGAATTGCATCTCTCACGTCCTCATATGGATGAGAGACCTTTGCATGTGTTTTATTAGTTTTCTTTAGGTATTAGAACAGAAAGCAACACTCACCTGGCACTGTATTGGAGTGGGCTGGGTATACTCTGATTTCCTAATTTGATGCATGAGTTGCTCATCAAACCCAAAATGAGCAAAACTGCTGCCAGGCCTTGGAGGAGCAGCACCAGAGACCTTGGAAACAGAAACAGAGCTTTGTTCACGAGCAGGAAGGGAAAGACAAAGAGAAATCTGGATGAAAAATAAAAAAAAGGGGTCTCTCTGCCTCTGAAAATGGATTTTTATTTTATGAACAAATGCAAATTCCAGGAGTTGTGTAAATAGGATTTTCAGGTATAGAAATTTAGATGCTGAATCAACATGAGCTACTAAACACTGCAATTACCTCCTTGTATAATTGGTCTTCTTCCCCAAGTTTCTCCTCACAGAAAGTCACCCCCCCCAACATGTTACATGCAAAAACTAGTTCTTTTGCCATTTGGGACATTTCCACTTGGAATTCCTAGCTCTGGAATTCTTCATTCCAAGTGCAATCCTCACTGCCCACTTCCCCAAACCCAGAGGAGACTCTCAAGAAGCCAAAGTCCCTGAAGGCACCTGAGGCATCAAAGAGCTGGAGTTGGCTGTGAAAATGCCCTCTAAAACCGACATTCCCCAAAGAGTGGCAGGGAAAAGGGGGAGGAGGCCAGGTCTGTGCCCAGCTTACCCGCAGGTTCAGCTTGTGCCGGAGCTCCACCACCTGCTGGGGGGTGAGGCTGGTGATCTCCTCGTGCTCATCATAGAAGTTTTTCTCAAAGGGTGGATACTCAATCTGCAAGGGAATTAATTGCTCAGTTAGTGCAGGACTCAAGATTCCCTTTGTTTTCCGTAAGCTCTTAATTGCCTGCAGGAACATTCCTTTAATATGAAGCCATTTCAAGGAGCTTTAACGTGACTTACCTAATACAGCACTGAAAGATGGCAGGACCTTCTCAGCTCCTGCTTTCTGCAATGCCCCAAACAGAACAAAACTGAGCAAAAACCCCTTCCTACCTCCGAGTGGTCAATAGGTGGGAGAGGGTCAATGATTTTTTTGGAGGGTGCAATGGGATTGCCATCACTGTCATACTCCAGGTTGTCCTCCTCCTCTTCCTGGACCACGCCAGCAGTGGGGTTTTCAGCCATGTAGCGAAAATAGGCTTCCTGCAGCAAAGCAGAGCAGCACAATCACACAGAGAGGATGCACAACGACCCTGTTGGTTCAACTGATGCAAGGGCTAAAAGGCTGTTTGCTTTCACACCCACCACTGAGGAGAAAAACAATCACATTGCCTCCAACTGATTCTTCTAATAAGCACCAACACATGTCCAGAAGGACAGTCAGAATAAAGGAAAACAACTCTAGTGTCAGCTAGACCACAAAGTGCTTCTAAAACCAAACTTCTCTTACATGTCTGCTTAACAATCCTTCTACCAAGTCTTGCTTTGTTTAACAAGAAAAGAATCTGTTCTTATTTCCACACCAAAGCACAAATGCTGCAGGTTTCTAATCAGAGAACACAGTGCCACAAAGCATATGATGTTTATTTTCTTTCAAATATGCCATGCCAAAGGCGGCCATTCACTTCCCCTCACTACACTCCCAGAAATGAAAATATATCTATTTTTCATTGAGTCAACCACAAAGGGGAAAGAAACTGTATCAGAAGAGTCCTTCAACAGCAGCCCAAGTTAAGTCCCTGTCACTGCTGTCACAAGCCACCCTCACAGCTCACAGGGATGTCTGTGTCTCTCAGAATGCCACTGGCACACCAAGACTTTCTCATGGAGAAAACACCAGTCTCACTCGACTCAAAGCAAATATTTAAGATCAGATTTTTAAAGCAAGGCTCAGTTACAACTATATGTATACACTCATCTGGCTTTTCCCTTTCCCTGGCCAGTTATCCCTCAGCCCCTCAGCTCTGCACACAATGCACTGGAACAACAGCTGTCCCCAAGGGTTGGTCACCTCTTCTCAGACTCTGGCACAGCCACACTCCCCAAGTGGGAAGCAAAGGCCTCGAGGCCAGACAACCCTGCCAAGCTCTGCAGCAATGCCAGGAACACAGGAGCTGTTAATTACTAGGAAGGCATACTTTGAAATGAAGTCTTTCCTCTTTAGGTATTCTGTTGGTGATGCTTCTAATCCTCAAGCAGAAGTGAAAATGAAGAGCAAAAAGCCCTCCACAGGCACTGAGTTTCACTGCAAGTCCCCTCCACAGTCTAAGAGCCTCTCCCTGGCATCCCATGATAGGTGATTGTGCTAAATTAAGATCTGATGAGACCCTCAGATACTGAAAAACCTACACAGGAAGCTGAAGTTCAAAACCTTCTCAAAGGAATGCAATTGCCTCCTGATATTCTTCTTGAAACACCTAGAAGGGTGGAGGCAGCAGGACGGCCACTAGAGCTGCCTGCTGCATTGTCCAGATACTGTGCATGATACTGGAGTTGTGTTTGTGCCTTGTGCTTATGTGTTTGGAGAGGGAAGGCAAAAGAAAACAAGAAACAACAACAAAAAAAAAGAAGATAGAAAGACTGCATAGGAACTCACTTGGTCATCTTCCTCTTCAATGTCATCTCGAATACCCCTGGAAAAACAAGCGGAGAAAAAAAACTTCCCTGCAAGTGTTCCACAGACTCAGCTCCAAAGTTTCATTTGAGCAGTGCTGAGCTCCAGATTTTGTGGAAGACACAACACCACCACCTTGGTAACATTTCTAATCCCAACCCATGGAGCTTTCACAGCTGGTGCCAACCATAACAGCGACCCTGCAAAGGCTTCTCTTTGCTTCTAGCAATGAGACTGAGAGATTGGCACTCCGTCTTCCCAGCAGAAGCCACATCAAAGATCATCCTGGTCTAAGCTCTTGCAGCTACAGAAGTCCCATAACTGAAGAGGAATATGAGGCAGGAAGTGCAAATCCAGGTCAGAACTTCCCCAGGTGGTGATTTGGATCCGGTGCTCTGTTTCAGGACCATGTATAATCTCATCAACCCCATGCAATGCAAGTTCTACCAGTGTAGCTGACACTTCTATCAAGAATCAACAGCATGACTATTCCCCTTGGTCAACACAGCTACAAAAATTTAAACTGTTTTTAAGCTCCAAATTCAGCATCCCAATCATAATGTATCAGCTTTAATATCTTCCAACCTGGTCCGAGCTGGGAAGAACCTCCATTACTCAGCACCGAGTTATTTTGCTCTCACAATTGCAATTTTAAACTCAACCATCCTGATCTTTCCAAGGGTGTGGGAAGAAGAAAAACTACCCAGGCTGATCTGGAAGGTGGCAGGAGTACAATGTGCTGCCCCAATTTCTGTGTCCTAGAAAGGCTCCTCGTGTGGGGTGGTGCAGTTTATCACAGGATGCTGCCATGGATCCTTCCCTCCTCTCATCCCATTTTTACAGCAAGCACAAATCTTTACCCACAGGGAGTATCATGCACTGGTTAATGCTGTTGATTAGGTATGTATTATATTGTCTTCTACAGAACAATCATCATCAACAAAAAGCATTGGAATTCTCTTAGCACCACAAAGACAGGCAGGGATGGGAATGATAAAAGAGAACTTACTTAACGTTCTTTTTTTCTTTGTCTTTATCTTCGAGTCTCTTCATGTCTCGAGCAGCTTGATCCTAACAGGTCATAAAATTATCATATGTTAAAAGGATCAAGATGATAAAACATGGAAGGGAAAAATGTTCCAACACAACTAGACTGTTATGTCACAGAGATGACACTTTTTGGGCTAAACTTGCTCTTGTTCCATATCTGATTATCTTAAATAAATTCTCCTACTGATACCTTTGAATTTATATCCTGTTTGTGCCCATATTCCTCCTGAAAACACTGTGCTAGAGTCCATCTAATAACAGAACTGTAGCTAAGGAACAGCTCCTGCCAAACACACATAATTAACATTCAGGTTGTGAAAAATGCACACTGTTTGATATTCAGAGACAGGCACAGCTCTGTGTTGTATCAAAGCAGTGTGAAAGTTATAAATCACATCCACTCTCTCCCTACGGAATCCACCTCTGAGTTCTACCTAACACAGCATGTCTCATAATAAACTTAAATGACATTTCCCCTGCAGCTGCCAAAGCCCTGAGTGGCACTTGCTGCTCCTGACTGTGGCCACAGCCCTGAATAAACATGTCCTGAGCTGGGTCTTGCCTCCACTTCAGCCATGAATGCCTCCAGAGGATCATCGTCGCTGTCCGAGTCTGCAGCCTTGGCATGGAACTGCTGCCGAGTCGGGGAGTTCTCTGCAGGAATGTAGGGCAGTTCCACATTGCTGGAATCTTCCTCCTCATCCTCAAAGTACCTGAAAAGACACAGAGAAAGATGCTGAGGGTTATTTATTTAAAATTATTTGTGTCAGAAGCTCAAAAAGTGGTGGCAGGACAAACAGACATCATGACACTGATCTTCCTGAGTGACTCTCCCAGGCTGGTGGACATGGGATGCTTTTCTGAGCTCCCTTCCAACTGACACATTTCATGGAGTGGTTTTGGTTGGAGGAGACCTCAAAGCCCATCCATTCCCACCCCTGCCATGGGCAGGGACACCTTCCACCAGCCCAGGGTGCTCCAAGCCCTGTCCAACCTGGCCTTGGACACTTCCAGGGATCCAGGGACAGCCACAGCTTCTCTGGGCACCCTGTGCCAGGGCCTGCCACCCTCCTAGGGAAGGATTCCTTCCCAATATCCCATCTAAACCTCCCTTCTTTCACTTTGAAGCCATTCCCCTTGTCCTGTCACTCCAGACCCTTGTAAACATCTCCCCATCTTTCTTGTGGCTCCTTCAGGCACTGGAAGGCCACAAATAGGTCACCCCAAAGCTTCTCTCCTCCAGGCTGAACAATCCCAATTCTCCCCACCTTAAAAGGGTTAGTGAAGAATTGTGAGGCTTCCCTGTTCAAAAAACCCCCAAATTTACCCTGCTTGGCTCCAACTCTGAACACACCACAGAGTGAATAAGCTTGAGCTTCCTAAAGCTCAGCTGGAATATGTTCTAGGCAGCGGAAGGCTGGAGGAGAAGAGCTCTCCCATCAATACTTCCCCTGATCCTGGAAACTTTAAAACACTGAAAAGCAGAGCTTGATAAACACAAGACCCAAGGGTACTTACGCATTCTCTTCATCAAAATTGGCCCTCTTGGACCCGATTTTGTAGAAGGAAGGCAGCTGAGGAGGCCCCGACTTGGCAAAGGCTGCCGAGGAACCGGCTGTTCCGAAAGCGCTGTGCGACTGCTGGGACAGCTTGGGCTCCTCCTTCTTCCCAGGGGTGATGGCAAAGCCACCAAACCCAAAGCCTCTTTTAGTGCCAGGCCCACCTTTGTTCCAATTCATGATGTCCCCGAGGTACCTGTTAAAAAGAGAAGAGGCACATTAATGCCCTTTGTGCTTTAGGAAGTTGGGGAGAATTGTCACCATTTTTCTTGTTGGTGGATCACAGTTATGGCACAGGGACTGATGGAAATGTGAGTGACAAGTTTCAGCTGCTTCCCAAAAAAGGGATTGGGCTCTGTTCTTTTCTTGTCAGTGGGAACACATCCACAATTCCAGAGACAATTGAAACAAAGTGCTTGTCTTCCAGAAAAGCTCCTGTCCCTCAAGGATTACTTAAGCATATTTAAGATGTTACCTGTCCTATCTGTTTGCAACCCAAGACAAACAAACCCAAGGCCAGAACTTTGAACACCAGAAGGAACAAGAGATGAGAAGTCAGCTCAGTGTGTGTTTTGCATGTCCACACAGTGCCATCCTTGAGTGTAAATACCACACTCCTGCAGCCTCTGGAAAAGTGGGCCCAGAGAAGCAAAGTGTGAGACCAGACACATCTCTGCCAAAAAGCCAGCTCCTTCCTCCTCTTAAAAAGCATCTTCAGCCAGATTTATTAGGTATGTATGACACATATGCTCCCCAACCTGCATTTCTCAAACCGTATTTTAAATACTCCACACATCTGCCCAGACCTTCATTTTCTGAGCTGAAGACTGAACTGAGACATTAAGATTTGCAGTTTGCTTTCTGAATAATTTATCTCCATGCCCAAGCAACTCATACCTGTAAGGAGTCAGACATCCCCTGCTCTCCAGTGCATGACAAAGGCTCCTTCCACAAATCTCACACTGAGAATCCTCAGCGAGGTCAAAACTCAGGGCCAAGAGAAACAACTTCACAACAACCCAAAGGCAAACAGTGCTGCTGCTCCCTGTGCTCAACATTTACCAGCCCGGGACTTGCTCAATAAACTCCAAGTCCAGACCAGAGCTCGGGAGCAGATTTTGGGGGGGAAAACTGGCCCTGGAGTCCTGTTGTCCCACCTTGCAGCCTCTATACCTGTGGGCTGGTGGCAGCTGAGACCCCAAAACGTGCCAGAGCGGGCTGGGAGCTGGAGCTGCCCTGCTGCTGCTGGCAGGGCAATCTTTCACGCTAAAAGCACTAAGTTAAAACCCGATTGCAGGGATTCTTCCTCTCTGTCCTTACCCACCTTTTCCCCCGCTCTCACCACGGCAGAAAATTAGGAGAACCGCTTTTATTATTGCCCCGCGGCTGCGAAAGCACAAGAGGCGCCCGGGGAGCCGGCAGGGAGTGAGCACGGCCGGATCCCACAGGGAGCACAGGCAAACTCCCCCCGGGCTTCGCTGCCCTGCGGCCGCCGGCCCACGGGAGGAGAGGCGGGGCACGGCCCTTTCCCCAGCCCCGGGATGGGTGGGCACGGCCCCTTCCCCTTTCCGAGTAGGCATGGCCCCTTTTCTGGCACCAGGACTGGGTGGGCACGGCCCCTTTCCCGGGGGGCACGGCCCCTTCCCTGGCAGCGGGACCGGGACACGTGGGCACAGCCCCTTCCCCGGGCCCTTCCCCGGCACCGGGACTGGGATGGCCGGGCACGGCCCCTTCCCCCAGCCCCAGGACGGGCGGGCACGGCCGCGCAGCGCCCCAGCCGCTCCCGCTCCCTCTCCCGAAGGCGGAGAGCCCCCCGCGGTGGCGGCAGGAGCCGCGGGCCGGCGCTACCCCCTCACAGCGGGCCCTTCCCGGGGCCTTTCCCGCCCGCCGGCGCCGCGGGGCGGGCCCTTTGTGCGGGGCAGGCCCGGGCCGCCCGCCCCCCGCTGCAGGTCGCGTTCCCGGCGGCTCCCGCGCTCCCCACGGGGCGGCAGGAGAGGCCGGGCGGCCCCGGGGTGCCCTCAGCCCCCTCAGTGGCCCTCACTCACCCGCAGGCCCCGCGGCCGCCGCCGCCACTGCCCCGGTTACCGGGGCGGGGGGTGGAGACGCCACGCACCGACGTGCCCACGCACGGCGCGGGGGGCGGGGACACGCTGCGGCGCATGCGCGCTGCCGGAGGGTGAAGCCGCGCCGAGTGTGGGCGGCGGGAACCGGGCAAGAGGCGGGAGAGGTGTGTGTGTGTGAGGGGTGGATGGGTGGGAATTCAAACAAACAGCGGCGATCGGGACAAAGCGGGGGAAGGAGAAGCGCGGCGGGCGCTTCCCGGGGCGGGGGGTTCACGTGTGTGGTGTGTGGGGAGGGGGGGCCGCACATGAGGCGTGGGGCACGGTGCGCATGCGCGGTGGCGGGCGGGGCTGGCCCGTGACTCAGGTGAGGCGGCCCGGGCCGGGGTCGGGGTCGGTGGGGACGGGGTGGGGGGGAGAGGGGATATGGGATATGGGATGGGAAACACCCCCTGCCGCCTCCCCCGTGCGGCCCCTTCCCCGGATGCCCGGCCTGTGGCGGGGCCGGGGGCGCGGGCACCGCCTCGGCCCTCTGAGTGGGTGTGAGTGTGTACGTGTGTATCTGTGCGAGTGAGTGAGTGTGTGTGTGTGTGTGTGTGTGTGTGAGTGTGGTGTGGGTGGATGGGGGTGTGCATGTACGTGTGTGTCTGTGTACGTGTGTGTGTGTGTACATGTATGTGTCTGTGTACATATGTGTGTCTGTCTGTCTGTGTACATGTGTGTGTCTATGTCTGTACATGTGTCTGTGTGTCTGTGTGTGTGGCGGTCCGGGCGCTGTCCCGCCGGGTTCGCCTCCTCTAACCTTGTCCCGTGTGCCGGGAGCGGCCGCGGAGGGCGAGCAGAGCCACGCAGGGTGCCCGTCCCGGGAGGGGCCGGGGGGGTCGGGCTCGGCAGTCCCGGCCCCAGCCCCGGCCCGGGGTGTTGGCACTGCTGCGCTGCCTCGGGGTGCTCTGAAGTTGTGTCTCTTGCCCTCTGAAGTTGTGTCTCTTGCCCGTGAGCTCCGTGGATGAATTCCCTCCTCCTGGAGGATCGCAGAGGGCCGGCCGAGGCAAATTCTCCTTCCTGGAGTTTTGCTTGGAGTTCCTTCTGAGGGAACGCTGAGTTAGGGGGTGTTAACCCCGGCTCGAGTGGAACTGGGGCTGGCCGCGGGTGGTTGTTTGCAGGTGTGGGGTCTTCTGAAAGTGGATGTGCTCAAATAGGCTCGAAATGCTTGCTGTGAAGCTGTTGGGGTTCGGTCGAGTGGGTGGCTCCGTTGTCCTGGTGTTTTTTAGGCTCTGAGTGCAAGGTCTGTCCTATCTAAGTAGTGATTTGGGTTTTTTTTCCTCCTTAAATTCACATAAAATTGTGGGGTACCCACACAACGTGCTGGGAGGCTCTGCCTTGTACTTTCCATCCCGTTTAACATTCCATGAACTTGTTCTGTGCAGGTTTTTGCTGGAGTGAGTAGTCTCTGACAGGGTGTTTATTTTAGCTGTCCTTGCCATCCGTAGCAGTGGGTTCCCTGCGTGAGGCACTCAGAGGAGAGCTGGTCAAATTTAGAAACAAATCGTTTCTATTCTAAGTTTGTCAGAGAACACTCTCATTAACATGCAGGTTCCCACTCGGATCTGGTGTAAAATGAGCCTCCCAGCCGAGCCTGGTGCAGCTCATCCTCCAGGGCTGGTTGTGAAGTGCAGCAGGAGGGTTATTGCTGTTTTTTGGGGCTCCTTTTTCAGGCCCTGGAGAAGCTCCCCCCCAGCCTGAGGGGAGGGCTGGGACTGTGTTGAGGTCAAGCAGAAAAGACAGGAAGGTGAGGGTTAAAAAAAGGTGAACTGGCAAACTTCTCTGCAGGTTTCTGGCTGACCTGGGGAGAGCTTTGGGTTTGTGAGCCCCAGTTTTTCTCCGGGACCAGTGCAATATCCATCATTTTCCTGCTTTTTTTGGGTAGAACTTCCAGCTAAAGGTCTTAGAAATTCTGAGCATGCAGCCTAGAAAATCACTTCTGAACTAAGAGACTATTGCTGTTTAAATGAATCAAGTGCATTTTAAGATTTACTGCTGCTGTTACACATTGGTTGATCTGTGTCTAATTGCTAATTAATAACAAGTGTAGGCTCAGAGTGTGGTCTCAGAAGTGAGCTGGCAGTGCTGGCTGGGAGGTGCTGTTGGAGAGTCAGTTTTACAGAGGAACATTTCTGCTTCCAAAAGCTTGCTCATCTGAGCAGTGTGGCCAGATGTGAATTGGCTGCTGCCACAAGCAACAGAGTCCAGAATCTCACCTTCAAAGTTATTTTTTTCTTGTACCAGTAGTCCCCTTCTTTTTGGAGAAAATGGCAAGATCAGGCAGGGGTTTATTTTTCTTGTAGTGTTTTTTTAATAGCTCGTGGGAGTTGGGGATTGTCGTGGTGTGATGTAACAGAATGGATAAGGACTTTTTGCAATGATTGATTTCATTTTTCCTTCCAGTGAAAATGAAGAATTTATATATTTTTATTGCTGTCCTGTTCATCCCCTGGAGCTTTTCTCTGGCAAAGTATGATGAATTTGAGGATGGAGATGACATTATGGAGTATGATGATAATGACTTTGCTGAGTTTGAGGATGTGAATGAAGATGCAGTCACAGAGTCTCCTCAGAGGATCATCACTACAGAAGATGATGAAGAAGAAGCCACTGTAGAGCTTGAAGGTCAGGATGAGAATCAGGAAGACTTTGATGATGCCGACACACAGGTGAGGCCTCATTTCCTCTCTCTGTGTGTTTCCTAATAGTGTGTCTTTCTTTCTCATCTTATCTCTTTGGATTTTCATGGTGTTTGTGATTTTGTCCTTCAGGAAGGCGATACTGAGAGTGAACCATATGATGATGAGGAGTTTGAAGGCTATGAAGAGAAACCAGATGCATCTCATAGCAAAAACAAAGATCCCATAACAATAGTTAATGTAGGTATAGCTGTTGATCTGCTTTCTCTCTGGAGTTTCATCACTTATTTTCCTAAGGCAGTGTGCCAGGAATGTCACTGGGCTACGGATGTGCACTTCCAATGTACACAGTGTGTTCTTAGCTTGTCTGTGGCTAAACTTTCAGATTAGAAATTGACCCTCCTGATGGTTTTTGAAGCCAATCTCTCTGTCCACACTAAGCTGTGATGGGCAGGGCATCAGGCTCGTAAGCTCAGTGGGTTGAAATGCTGGACTGTTTACTCTGAGCTCTCTTGGAAATGAGAAGTATTTTGTTGGTATTAAGCAGATATTTTGGGAATGCTGTGACCAGTTTTTTCCTGGATGATCACTGTGCCCCAGCAGAGCCAAGTGCATTATGTAGGCTTAGCTCTGTCCTGTTGCCTTTGTGAAGCTTCCTGTGATGGGGCTTCTGGGGTACCCTGTGTTTCCCAAGTGGTGTGTGTATATAAAATCCACTTGTTCAATATGTAAAAGCCACTTTCTGTTGCCTCACACAGGTCCCTGCTCACCTCCAGAACAGCTGGGAGAGTTACTACATGGAGATCCTGATGGTAACAGGTCTCCTGGCTTACATCATGAACTACATCATTGGGAAGAACAAAAACAACCGTCTGGCTCACGCTTGGTTCAACACTCACAGGGAGCTGCTGGAAAGTAACTTTGCTCTTGTTGGTGAGTGCCATAATGACAAGGACCCATGTAGGCCTTAGCAAATCCTTTTCTGTAATGTGGTGTGAGCTTTGGTGTTTCAGTTGGTGATTTGAGGTTGCAGTTCTCTGTCACTGGTTCTTCCCCTCAGGGGACGATGGCACTAATAAAGAAGCTACAAGCACTGGGAAGCTAAATCAAGAAAATGAACACATCTATAACTTGTGGTGCTCTGGGAGGGTGTGCTGTGAAGGAATGCTCATCCAGTTAAAGGTAAGGATGAGGGAGTTTGTGGTGCAGGTCACCTGTTCCCTGTTAGAGGCTTTTCCATTCCAGCATGAGCAACAGGGAGTCCCAGTGGCTCTTGTGCTTACAGGTTTTGAATATGCACACATGAAGGGAAAACTGCATAATTAAATGTGTACAGGCCCATATTCTGCCCACTGAAATGGGTAAGAGTGAGTGCTTACAGAAAGAATATAGAAACCAGAGGATAGGATGAACAGAGGCAATGGTGGGCTGAAGAGCCCAGCTGCCATTCAGAGGGAATTTAGCACGCTGGAGGAATGGAAACAGAAATTCCAAGGAATTCCAATAAAGACAAATACCAAGTCCTTCACCTGGGATGAAACAGCCCCACACTTCAGCTTCTGGCTTGAGGGAAGAGGGAACAAGGCCCTGACAAACTCATCCATTGCAGAAAGTGGGCCTGCTTTTGAGCTGTATTGGTGACAGAGGGGAAATTTAGGTTAGATCTTAGGAAGAAGTGTTTTGCTGTGAGGATGCTGAGACACTGGCACAGGTTGTGGCTGCCCAACCCTGGAAGTGTTGAAAGCCAGGTTGGATAAGGCCTTGACCAACCTGGCCTAGTGGGAGGTGTCCCTGCCCAAGGCAGGGGATGGTGTGGGGACTAGATGATCTTTAAGCCCATGATCTTTAAACCCCTTAACATTCCATGATTCTGTAACTTCCAAAGAGCCCTTTAGAGCTAAATTATTCTCTAAAAACATCTTCTTGTCACTGCCCTGTTGTTCCTTGAGCCCTGCTGCTATCTGCCAGTGGTGTGATGCCCTCTGGGTCTCTTCAGCTGTGTTGTGTGTTTGCCACCCTGTGTTTTCAGTTTCTCAAGAGACAAGACCTGCTGAACGTCCTGGCGCGCATGATGAGGCCGGCGTCGGACCAAGTGGTACGTAGCAGCCCTTCAGGTTAGCTCTGCCACACCTGCATTCCTCTGCTTCTGCTCTGCTGCTTTCCATTGTTCCAGCTGCTCTCTGTAGCATTCCACATCTTCCAGGCCAGCAGCTCTTGGAACAGTCTCAAAGGATTGTTTGTATTTCGTTCCTGGCTGTGAAGAGCAAACTGCTGATGACTGGAATTGGTTTATCTGTGGGGTTTATCGTTTGAGGGGTTGGGTGAGTGGTCTGTTGTGCTTCAAGAGCTCAGCTTGATGGAAAGGGGTTTTACCATCTGAAATACTTAGTGCTTGTGATGTCTGTTCAGTATTTAATCCATGGGTTGGTCTGGGTATTGAGTCCTGTAATGTTACTCTTTACTTTTCCCCTTGCTCTTGGAGAGCATAAATGCCAGGAGAGGTTACATTTGCAAGAACAGTGGCTGTGTGCACTGTGACTTCTCTTTCCATGAATCTGTAATTTAATTGCAAATTATTTTTACAACCCTGCTCTTCTAGTCACTGTCACTACACCACAACACTGAATTAAGTGTTCAGTCTGATCTAAAAGCTCCTTTACTTTCAGACACACCAAGAAGCTTTAAATCAGCCACCTTTCCCTTAGCTGTGTCTGGCCTCACTTAGTCTTTATTCTTAGGACTCAAAGTGTCAAACAGACATTGAAACCTGACCAGGACCAATAACATTCTGTTTCACAGCAAATAAAAGTGACCATGAACGACGAAGACATGGACACGTATGTGTTTGCTGTTGGAACCAGAAAAGCACTGGTGCGACTTCAGAAAGAGATGCAGGACCTGGTATGTACATGTTGACAAATAATAGCGTGCAAGAACCTCTAACCTGCAGATTCATTCTTGCCTTGGGAACAGCTGAAAACTTGTGAGTGACCTGTTGGAATTAGTTGGGAAAAGACATTTTCATCTCCTGGATGAAAGTCTAATGGGATCAAACGTTTGGAAGTGGTAGCTGCTGTCAGAGCTGCAGGAGAAGAGGCAGTGGAAAGCAGCTCACACCTTGCTTTTGGTGTATAGTTTGTTTAGGAGGGGCTGCAGTGTGTTGGCAGGGCACACAAATGTCACTTCACCTCATTTGATTTGCACAAATGACTTTTTCAGGGATTGAAAACTCCATTAGCAACATGTGATGTGGAAAATTTGGGGTGAAGTCATCTGTTTTTATGTGAGCTTAAAGGAAAACTTTCCATATGTGCAAGCCCTGAAGCTTCCAAAGAATCCAGTGATAACAAGCAGCGCTTTGCAAATCTTTTCTCTCAAGTAACAGCACTAGAGTGTGGTTGGGAGGGTGCCAGTTTTTGTTCTCTTATCAAACAGTGTAAGAAAAATGCCTTAATCCACTTTGATCCATTAAAATGGTTTTATCTTTTTTCTAAAAGTGCTGACTATTGAAGGGAAACACTAATTTAAAGACTTGATGCTTTGTGCTTTGCTTTGTTTGAAAGGTCCCCAGCCAGGCTCAGTGACTGAGTGTATTTTTGATTGTTTCTTTTCTAGTACTTTTAGGGGTCCCACTGTTCTGGAACAGCTCAGTCTGATAAGATACTTACAAGCTTCATGTTTATTTTGTTTTCTCCTTGTTCTCTTTGAAACAGAGTGAGTTCTGCAGTGACAAACCTAAGTCTGGTGCAAAATATGGGCTTCCAGATTCACTGGCTATCTTGTCGGAGATGGGGGAGGTCACGGAGGGAATGATGGACGCCAAGGTAAACTTGAATTAATAAATGCAAACACCCCTTGGTAACCCTGTGGGACAAGGGGCTAATCTTTGTGTGCTGGGAGCATCCAACAGGAGAGCCAAATGGCCCCAGTGAGACCCAGGGAAATCAAGACCCTTGTAAAGTGTGAGGGCTGGAAGGAGGATGTAGTTCTCATATCTTTATTGCTTTTACATGGCACAGTTTATCCTGAAGTTAAAACTGCCCTTCAAAGCCTGGGAGTAGCTTGCAGGTCCTTGAGGGTGATTTGTTTTCAAGGGAATTGGAAAATCCCAGATGAGCGTTACATATCCAAGCTGATCCTGTTAATTCCATGCATTGAGGCCCATTCTAGCAACAAGTAAAAACATTAGAGTTGAAATGTCACTGTCATTGTGGCAAGCTGAGCACAGCAGTTTTCTGAGTGATATATCATACAACTGCAGGCTGCTTTGGGTTGGAGGGGACCTTCAAAATCATCCATTTCCAACCCCCTGCCATGGGCAGGGAACTGGCAAATCCATATGGAGTGGGGAGGCTGCAGCTGGATTGGTGTTGGGAAGAACTAACTCTGGTTTCTCTTTCAGATGATACATTTCCTCACACACTACGCTGACAAGATTGAGTCCGTCCAATTCTCGGACCAGTTCTCCGGTCCAAAACTTATGCAAGAGTAGGTATAAAGCCAGATCTCTGCTCCCAGTAGCTACTGTAACTCCAAAGAAAATAGGGGCCAACTGACTTGTTTGCAGTGTGAAACCTGCTGGAATGCACACAAGGGGAGATTGGGAGCAAAGGTCACTCGGGTGAATAAATACGCTCCCAATGCTCCCAAACGCTGCGCTAGTTGAGAAGATCAAGGTGTGCTGTATTGCCCCAGTGTTTGTTTTTGTGTGCTGGTTCTGCTGGGGTTTGGACAGCTCTGAGTTTCAGATAACACCTGGCAGGTACAGTGTACCCAGCTGTGTGGAGAGCCACTGAGAAATCCTGCCAAAGGGGCACAGCACATGAGAAAACACTGCAGGAGAGCTCAGCACGTAACTCAGGTGCTGTTTGAATGCACTGAGAACTAGCTTTAAGCAGAAAGAAAACCCCATCAAGGCTGCTTGCCCTTGCCTGACTGATACAGCCCAACATTCTGCTGCTGAATCCATCACTTGGTGACTTTTGTTCAGGATCATTCCCAGCTGTGCTTCAGAAATACTCAGATGCAGCATCTCTGCTGTTTCTCTGAGCCTCCCAGGCCAGAGGTGCTTTCAGCTGCTGCCTCAGGATTGCCAGGTGGTGGGTGATCTAATCTGAATTATCATGTAGGTTTTTGCAAGGGTGTATTATGCTCACAGGCATATAAATAACTGATCTCTATCAAAACTTGAAACTCTCCAAGAAAAGGAACAGATTTAGACTTAATTATAAGACAGCAGCATGTGTACCTTGTACTGAAATCATGGAGGGTCTGTGAAATGTAGGCCTGATCTTCTCACTTGAGAATTCTGTGGGATTTTGGGCAGTGAAGACTTGAATTCTTTAGAAACTGTTTTGTTTTCCTAATGCATTGATGGATCTTTAGTAGTATAAGCAACAGGACATGTAAAACAATGTAATTAAAAATATACAGGTCTCCTTCATACTCAGATGCCCTCTGACAGTCAGATGGACTGGTGGTGTTTGTTTGTTTTTCCATTCATGCCTTTTCCCTGCACATTTGAGTAAAAAAATTCAGGATTCTGAATAGTTTGAAACTTAACTTTTGGTTACAGCCATGGTTTTTAATCTTACTTGTTTTACTCATATAGTTTTCAAGTGTCTCTTGGTTCTTGATGAGGTTTTTCCTAACTGGTTATTTTTTATTCCTGTATTTTCTTGTCACTCATTCCAAACACCTTTTTTCTTTCCCACCAGGGAGGGCCAGCTTACAAAACTGCCCGAAACTAAGAAGACACTTTTGTTTACATTTAATGGTAAGAGAACTGGTGTCTCTGTGTGTGTCTGGGGGAGTGTTGGCCTTTATTTGGTGCAAGTCACCTGCTCCAGTTGTGTCACCTGTGGAAGATAATGTATATGAGTGACTCCAGTGCATGTAACAGGATGACTGATTGAGAACCACAAGGCAGCAGTACACTGGGACACTCAATCTTGCTCTTACTGATCCTACCCCTCTCTACAGGTGGCTTGCTTTTAAGCCACAAGCCTTGCAGTTTGAGCTTGCACAGTCAGTTAACCCTGGTTTGATATGAAAGTAGCCTGCTGGGAGTCTGTTCTAGAAAAGGCCTGTAGTTCTCTTCAGAATTCAAGGCCATAGCTCCAAGTGAAGCTTCCCAAAGAGAAGGATGAGAGCAGCTTTATTTCATGAACAGTGTGAGCAATAAGGAAAGAGCGTTACAGCAAGTAGAAAATTCCTGCCAGTCTCTCTGAATGAAAAAGAAACTCTTTATTTCAGTGCCTGGTGCAGGCAACACTTCCCCAAAGGACATGGAGTCTTTGCTGCCTCTGATGAGCATGGTCATCTACTCCATTGACAAGGCAAAGAAGTTCAGGCTGAACAGAGAAGTAAGTAGTGCCTGTTTTTCTGCCTTCTGAACACTGTATGACATTGCAGCCATTACCACTGGATGCTTAAGATCAGCAGCCTCATGTTTCATGTATGACTGCTGGAGATCCTGCATCCTGCTCCTGGGGAGATCCATACAACCTGCATCTGCTTTTGTCTGTGGAAAGGGCAAACAGAAAGCTGACAAGAACAGGGCTCGTGTGGAGGAGAACTTCCTCAAGCTGACCCACGTGCAGAGACAGGAGGCTGCCCAGTCCCGGCGGGAGGAGAAGAAGCGGGCGGAGAAGGAGCGAATCATGAACGAAGAGGATCCCGAGAAGCAGCGTCGGCTGGAGGTGAGCTGGGTGTTCCCACTGCTACAGCCTGCTGGCAGGTTCCTCCTGGCACACCTTGGGGTGCAGCAGCACTGGGAACTTCGATTTCTGTTTACTGAAAGGGTGTTGTTGCTGCTCTCTGAAACGGCACCTCCCTCACCCCAAAACTGGCTGGAGGGGGAACATTTGTCCAGCTTCCTTGGGCATGCAGTGACAGGGCAAGGGGGAATGGCTTTCCACTGCCAGAGGGCAGGGTCAGATGGGATATTGGGAAGGAATTCTTCCTTGGCAGGGTGGGCAGGCCCTGGCACAGGGTGCCCAGAGAAGCTGTGGCTGCCCCAGCCCTGGAAATGTCCAAGGCCAGGTTGGATGGGTCTTGGAGCACCCTGGGCTGGTGGGAGGTGTCCCTGCAAGGAGTGGAATGGATGGGCTTTAAGATCCAACTCAAACCATTGTGGGATTCTATGATTTGGCCTTGTGGTTAAACATGGGGGAACTGAGGCATGGCTGCAGAATGACTTGTCTGAACCAAGGGGAGGATGCAGGAGCCTGTGCTGTGCCTGGAGCATAAAAGGGGGTGTGTTTCCTCTTAGATTTGGGGAGGCAGTTTGTGTTTGTGGGGGCCCTCCCCTGCACCCTGAGGAGCCAGCTCGCACTGGCAGGGATGCAAATCCAGTTCTGGAGGGCTTTGTTTGGCTCTGGAATGCTCCCCTTGTTCTGGGAGGAGGTCCCTGCTGTTCATTCAGATCCCTGTCCTGGCCTGCAGGAAGCTGCTCTGCGGCGTGAGCAGAAGAAGCTCGAGAAGAAGCAGATGAAGATGAAGCAGATCAAAGTGAAAGCCATGTGAGGAGCATCCCGGTGCCACCTGCAGGATTGCAATTCACAGGGTACAAAGACCTACGTGACTCCATAATCCTCTGCTTCTTTGAACACTACTAGCCATTAAGAGAAAAGTTCTTGCATTGGTGTTACTTATTTAAGTATTACAGCAACATGCAGGTGTGTGTGGAGAGCTTTGTCTCGGCACTTCTTATTCCAGGTGGTAAAAAGTTTTTGCTACTTGTCTGTTTAAAAAAAAAAAAAAAGGCAATATTCTTGAATGCTGTTTTGTCCTTTGTTCTTTAAAACCAGAAGATTGTAAACCTGTCCACGTGTGCTGGTAACATATTCATGCTTTGGTTTTAAAAATTTGGGTTTAGTTAGTGGGAGGGAAAGGGGGAAAACTTAATGGGGAGGAAAACTGCACAATAAATACTTACTGTGCATTTATTTGCATTAAGGCACAAAACTTAGAGCCTTCCATACACAGTATGGATTCTTCAGGGATTTAAGCCCAGTAGAATAGATGTTTTTATTTCTTTTTTTGTTTTACAAACAAGGGCCTGAAGCAGTATTAGGTCTCCTGTGGGCACGATTGGCTTATGTGTAGAACAGGGAGGGTTAGAACCACAGGAATGGAATACATGGACCATCTCCTCCTTGTGGTTTTGGATGCTGCAGTCTTGGCCCAATGTGATGGCAGTGTAGTGTTCCTTGAGGAGCGAGTGCATGGTGACTTAGCAATTCAACCAGCTTTCCTTGGGTATTTTTAACTGTTCAGGTTTGCCTCAGACACTTTTCTCCCGCTCCCAGCAGCTGCTGCCCGGTTTGCTTCAGCCAGGAGCCAGATCCAGTGAAGCACCTGCCATTGCCAATTCCCCCAAGCCAGTAAAAACGTTTCAGAGGACATTTATCCTCCTCGTGTGGTCAGTGGTCATTCAGGGTTCTGAATCTCAGTGGGGAGAAGGAAGTGAATGCCCTGTGCAAGCACTTCGCTGGGAGAGCTCTGCATTTTATAAATGCTTCCTGTCCAGAAGGCATTTTATTGTTGCTTATAATAGACTTTGAACAGTTCTGTGGGGAAACAATGTCGTGCATTTTCTTGTTCAATACTTTGTGCAAACTTGGTTCTGAGGCAATAAGAAAGAGCTGCTGTTGAAACAGCAATTGCTTAAACTCCTTGTTCCAGCATGGGATACTTCACCCTGATTGAAATGCAAATGTCTGTAACCTGATACATGCAAATACATTAATTTTATAATGGTTGGTAAAATTATTTAAAACCAAAACTGATGTAGAGTATGTGAAATTTTAGCACTATTTAGCTTTAAAGATTAATATGGTGTTGTTTCACAAGAGTTCTTTGAAAGGAATTACTAGTTTGTGCTTTTCTGAGTAAGTGGACAGCTTTCCTGAAGTCCCATCCAGTTGTGGGCTATGGCAGCTAATTTTGTAATACGAACATTCAAATGAACAATCTAAAGAGTAAAATATAATTGAAACACTCCACTTGCCTACTTTCCTTGGCTCCACTCAGTGTTCCTTTCCTTTATGAGGATCTCCAAGCCTCGTTTGTGCCTGGGTAGCTTTTGGTGTCTATTTTGCACACCCAGGAGCTGGTTGGGGCTGGCGGGAGGTGTCTCTCCCCTGGTGCAGGGTGGGAGGATTTTGCCCCTGGGGTTTAAGGGTGGGGTTTAGGGGTGGGTTCCCTGTTCCCAAGGACTGGTGGGGGCACAGCCTGGGCCACTCTCTGAGGGACCCACAGCATCGCTGAGGTTGGAAAAGCCCACCCTGTGCCCCATGCCCACCTTGTCACTGTCACATCCAGTCCTTCCTTGGGCACCTCCAGGGCTGGGCACTCCAACCCTCCCTGGGCAGCCCCTTCCAATGTCCAACCACCCTTTCCATGGAGAAATCCCTCCTGCTGTCCCCCCTGCCCCTG
>JAWWEW010000077.1:1140386-1157765 GCA_035583185.1 Anabacerthia variegaticeps
GGGTCCCACTGGTGCTTATCGGTGTCACCACACCCTGGAGGTGGCTCCATAAGGGACTTTTGGGGTCTCTTTGCTTTGTGGGGATCCCGGGTGATCCTTGGTGGGGTTTGGGGTCTCTTTACTTTGTGGGGTCCCGCCGGTGCTTACCGGCGTTACCACCGCCCTAAGACCCCCGGGGGGCACTGGGCTGTGCAGGGGGTGGGTGACACTGTGCTGTGCCCGCAGGTGTCCCGCCCTTGCTGCTGTCGCGGTCCCCCAGCGCCGGATCCATGTCTTTCCTTGTAAGTAAACCCGAGCGCATTAGGGTGAGTGTTGAAGACCTTCCAGCTTCCCTCGAGTCGGTACGAGCGGAGGGGCCGGGCCTGGAGAGCACCGAGGGGGCGCAGGGAAACTTAATTGCGGGGTTAATGATGGCTGGTTCAAAAGCACCGTGCTGAATTCATTATCACTCCTATCTCCTCGGCTCTAATGGGCTGTGTGATGAAGAACAAGGGCCACGGTGCTGTTCATTTGCAGCTTTTCTTTGAGAAGTGGATGCCTCACCTTTGTCACCTTTGTGGTTTGATGAACACAAAAGCTTTATTTAATTCGGCTTTCTTAAGTGAGGAGGTTTCCTGCAACAAAACCCCACTGTTAATGCCTTAAAATGGTATTGTTATATAGAAGTTTTGAGTCATCATCACCCAAAGACTCGTTGGTGCTTTCTAGGACCGGCTTCTCTTGCACTAAAAAAAACATGAGCTGTTTTTTAAACTATTTTGCCAAGTAGACAAATTCTACCCTGGGAGTGTTTGTGATTTATTGTTTAATGCTAACTTCATGATCAGCACTGCAAGCTTGAAATTGCCTATTATATATTTGTATATATATACTTATATATGTATATATATTTATATATGTATTTGTATATATATATTTATTTTCTTGGAATTGCGATGTTGAGTAGGGGTAGAAACATTTCTGTGCACAACCTAATGCTGTGAGTTTCAGACGTGAATTCTGGAAGAGAATAACAGCCTTAAAACTTCTATGTTCTAATTTTGCATACAATCAATAGATACAAACCCAAGATATTTAAATTCTCTTAAGGTATCACCTCGTTGTAAATAGTTAAAGCTTTTTTTTTAACACCTGTTATACCAAAAAACCCCAGTTTATTTGCCTGTTTGAGGGAGTTGTAGCACGCTGGTTATTTTTGCTGGATGTGCATGCATAAAAACTTGTTTGAATCATTAAAATGATATTCATTTTATTGCAAGTGCATGTTGGTTGGGAGCAACAGCAGCTCCTGTGTGGTTGCTGGGTGCATGTCATTGGCACAGCAAGGGAATATCCTTGGCCAGAGGAAGGATGTAACTGATGGTGCAGCAAACCAGTGTCACACCACAGTGGAATCAGTGAAGTTACATGATTCTCTTGTGGTGTTTTTTTGTGGGGAAGGGGAAAAGAAGTTTGTCTCTAGGTGGAATAATGATTATGTGGAGGCTTTTTCTTTCTTTCAGCGGTGGGTGTCTGAGAAGTTCATTGTTGAGGGTTTGAGAGAGTTCGAGCTGTTTGGAGGTAAGTTTTTACTGTCATTACATTGTTCTATTTTAGGTCTGGTAATTTGGTAGTAAAGGTGTATCTTAACAGTAAAAGAGATGAATAAATCTGGTTGTACCACCAGGTCTGGTGGTTTAAGCTGGCTAAGCACAGAAATTTAACGTGGAAGTGTCCAAGCTCAAGCAAGTTACTTGGAAATCAATTCCATCCTGATGACTGTGCTATTTTTATTCTGTATTTCTTAGCAATATAATTTTTTTCCTATGCAAAAGATAGATATGGAGTTTGAGAAAGTTAATTATTACTTTCTGAGTAAAAAGGTGTTTTAAAACTGCTGCTTGCTCCCCAGTGTGTCTGCAGAGAGCTGATGGGCTTGTGCTCTGCTTCATGCATAACACCCCAAATTGCCCACTGGGGTGCAGAATTCCTGGTCAGTGACATGGAAAACCATCAGCATAGGAAATATGTCTAGATCTTGAGCTCTCAGGTGGAGTGGAAGAATTTTTATTGCTTTGAATAATTTTAGGTAGTTTCTTCTGTGTTTAAATGTCATCTTGGAACGTGTTTAGAATCGTAAAGATCATAAAGAATCGTAAAGATCATAAAGAATCATGAAGAGCTTAGGTTGGAAGAGACTTTTAGAGATTAGGACATGACAGAGGGATAATATTTAGGGCTATAATTAAAACCAAGTCACTTTACATTTATGTCAAATATAGGAACAGTAGCACTATTTGAATCCCTTTAACCCCCATACGTGTATTGCAATTTTATGTGTAAATGAAACGTCTTTGTCTAAAACAATTGTGCCAATTTGGTATCCAAAAGTGTCGTGTAGGGTTGTTTACTCAGTTTCCAACTATATTTGGATGGGTTTCTGTTGAACACAACTTGGTGAACAATGAATTTCTTTACTCCAGAGCAGCCTCCGGGTGACTCTCGGAGAAAAGTAAGTGACTCGTGCAGGCTGTGGTGCTGTGGTTCATTGCATGGAGATTATTCCTTGTGGAAGTTTGAGTTTTCTTTTTATCTTAGTTCTATATCTCATCTCGATATTTAGCTCTACAAGTGTGGAAACAGGTTTCACCCTGGAGTGGAGATTTTGGTGTGTGGTTTTCAAACAGTATGGGACGAGTCAAAAATTTAAACTCAGTCCCTTGGATTTGTGTCGTCATCCCCTCTCCCCCCAGCCCCTCAAAGGTCTCTTTTGGAGGGGATTTAGATCTGATTCTTGAGAAAGAAGGAAGAGGTTAGTTTAATGGTCATCTTCAGAGCCAATTCCATGCCTGCTTTGCCTCTTAAAAACTAAAATCACCCCCAGGCTTGGGCTGTTCAAAAATGTACAGCCAAAATGTGGCAGCTGAAACCTTTACCTTGATGGTGTTTGCTCTCCAGACCCTGATCACTCTCTGCTTCATAATGGGCACATAAAATAACACACCTTAGAATACAGTATTTTACTCTAAATGATTCCCCACCACACTGAAACCTCTCTGTGTGCACGTGTTGCTCTAGTTTAAGCTAATTACAAACATGAATTAAGTGTGATTTGATTCTGTGTCAGCTCAAGCTGCTTACAATTGATTTTTGTGCCAGTGTCTGTAATTTACTGGCACAAACAAAGCTGAAAATACATGTATGTGGATTGTTTTGTATCAAATGGAGTAAATTCACACCTTTTTTTAAGTGGCTGAGTGTTACACATGCTGGGCTGGAAGCAAATTGGGATTAGAATTGGTTTTGTCAGAGTGTTCCCTTGGGGTTTGGAGACTTTTGCTGATTCTCATTTTGATTTTTACATCTAAGTAAAAGCCTGGTTTTGTGCCAGTAGGGCTATAGAAAAAGGTAAATAATTTGGGGATGGGGTGGGAGGAAAACTTTTGTTGCTTATGCTGAAAGTGAGTGAGGGAATGAGGAGGTGGAGAGGAAGGCAGAGCAATGTCCTCCTTTGGCAAATGCAGGTCCCTGCCAGCATCACATAACTGATTGTGTTGTGGCATTTATACCAGTAGTTGCCTTTCAAAGATTAATTGCCCTTAAATCTATCTCAAATTGAAATCAGCTCCAGAAGCTGTAAAGCCAGCTGGGAATGAATGTCATGCCAGAAAGCTGCTTAAGTGGGACTTCATCTTGCAACTGCTTTTGCTTTTGACCATACACCAAAAGGTATCCTGTGTGAAACCACTGAGGGGCTTTTTGCAGTATCTCATAAATGACATTTCAGTTTAACTCTCTTTTTTTAAACCCCTGTATGATGTTGGTAATTTCTGGTAGAGCTCCTTTTGCATTAACTCCCTTATTGGTCACTGCTAACACGAGGAGAGGTGAGTGAAGACCTCCTGCTGGAAGACTCAAAAAGAGAATTGACAGTATTTTTCCATGACTATACAGCATCCACCATTAATGAGATTAAATTTTATTTAATTCTTTGCATCTGTTTTGTTGGCTTGTGCTCTATCTGGAGTGGACTTGAATAAAGCAAACCACTTACATATTGCTCAGTGTCTCACCAGCTGCCACTGCTCCATAACTGCTTCCCAGCCTCCTGCTTCCATCTCCTTGGGGGTGCCTTTCTGCTTCAGAGGTTTCCATCTGCCTGTGTGTCTCTCCTGGCAATCTTGCTGTTGACAGGACTGTGTGAAATTGCTGGAGGAAGCAAAGAATGATACAATTGAGATCAGAACTGACAGGCTTCTTTAGCAGAAGTTTGAAATCCTGAATGGGATGTGGCTGCCTGTTCTGAGCCAGTGTTAAGGACTAGGAGAAGGGACTTGGGAGTGCTGATCCTGGAACAGGGCTGGGTTGTTTGAGCTGAAATTAGACCACAGTGCTGGTCACAAATCTTAATTTTTGCCTTTTCCCCTCCTGGAAGAATATTTCCAAGTTAGGCAGTGTGCTGTTCTAGCCAGTTGTAAAGGTGGAACTTGGGAAGTGTGACTCTTAACTTTGCTCCAAGAGGAATTTGCAGCAAATTCCTGTCTGTGCTCTTTGCCTTTACCCTGTGCTGAGGGTAGAACAGCAAGTTCCCTGTTTGTCAGCTGTCACTGTGTTGTTTCCATCTTTCAGTGATGGAAATAAAAGAGGGAGTCTGCTGTCACACTAGGAAAAGGCACAAACCTTTTCTGCTTCATGTACCACGAGGAAAGGTCTGATAAAGGGCATTTGCAGTTGAGGAAGAATGAGGTGGAAAAATTGAGCTGGCATTCCAAATGTCAGCAGCAGTTAATGTGCTGGAAATTTGAGATAACTAAATATGATTTTGGACACCAAATAAATTCTAATCCCCATTTGGATGCTCTCCCTGTGCCTTTGGAATTTGAGGGAGTTGGAGGGTATAAAGGAACTGGTAAGAACATTGAGGTTTATCATCTGCAAAATCCTGCTTGGGGAGGTTTATGTGTATGTAAATGAGGCAGAAAGCTTTATGTCAGAGGGAGGGAGGCAGAGCTGACAGGCTTGGGAATGCTGCTTCCACTTGTGGTGGTGGGGCTTCTCTTACCCCTTTTCCCCTTTTTTTTTTCTGTAAGCACTAATGCTTTGCACTTTTTGCTTTCATTTGGTGCTTCTCTTTTCACGTGTCTGATTTTCTCCATCACTTGTGCCATTCAGCTAAGCAGCTTCAGCTTTGCTGGGCTTACCAGCATCCCCCAGGGACCACAGGGTGGTGGCACAGGAGTTTGTCATTAGTGGGGGACAGGCAGTTACCTTAAAGCAGTGCTCAGGCTCTCCTGGGAAATAATAATAATTGGCTTTATCCAAATATTCCTGAGTCAGTTCTAGCTTCCAGTGAGTAACAAACTACCTGTTACTTGTTTGGGAACACAGATGTCTGGATCTTCTGAAATGAGGCATCTCCTGAATTTCAATTGATAAATGACTGTTTGAAAGTATTTTAACAGCAACTAAATCATCTTCTGTATTCACTACTGTCTTCTTATTTTGAGGTGTGTGATGATATAAGGCACAGATGATTTTGCCAGCAGGTGATGTTTCTTGGCTCTGACCTGAGTTCCTTTTCCCCCCAGACCAATGAGGCGAGCTCCGAGTCGATAGCTTCTTCCCCTAAAAGGGACACCATGAGCAGCTTCCTCCCAGACAGCAGCTGCTATGAGTTGCTCACTATCATAGGTAATTCTGGAGGGCTGGGGGACCAGAGTCTGCTTTGCAAGGAAAAGAACTACTGCAGGTTGTTGGCCTTTTCTTGATTGATTGCTTGTTTGTGACATTAGGTGCCTGTTACCTTTGATTTGAAACTGGCTTGAATGAAAAATGAGATGCCAGTCCTAAAGGTTTTCATCTGGGAGGTGGGTTAGTGATCCTGGGTGTGCAGCACAGGCAGCAGAAACAGCCTGAAACCTGTCCTTGGTGGTCTTAAATCACTTCATTTCTACCTCAGGCCTCAATCTGAAGGACAGGATCACATTTCTGGCTGGGAGGATTCCTGTCCATGTGATACCTGCCAAGCAAAGTGGTATCTGATGGAACAATTACTCTTTTTTACAAGGCTAAAAATAGTTTCAGTAAATGAGTGTAGAAGCTTTTGAAAGGTCAAGGGCTGGAGAAGTCCTCCAGGGGTGTGTGGTTCCAGAAGTGTTGCTGAAAGCTTTAATGCCTTTCCTTGCAGGCAGAGGCTTTGAAGACTTGATGGTTGTGAACCTGGCCAGGTACAAACCCACAGGGGAGTATGTCACAGTGAGAAGAGTGAACCTGGAGGCCTGCACAAACGAAATGGTCACGTTCCTGCAGGTAACACCAGGCCACAGTGCAGGGGGAGGAGAGCACACAGCAAGAGCTGGCCAATACTGCAGTCAGGTTGCTGCATTTACTCAGTGTAATCAAAATAGCTTTGGTTCTTATTCTAGGGGGAACTTCATGTGTCCAAGCTCTTCAACCACCCTAACATTGTGCCATACAAAGCAACTTTCATAGCAGACAATGAGCTGTGGGTAGTGACATCTTTCATGGCCTATGGTAGGTGGAGAGGGGATACCTTTGATCATCATTTTGTGTGAAATGAGATGGAAGAGGTGACGTGTCCTTGGGGCTCTTGTTCTGACAGGTGGTGTTTTGTTTCTTTTTAGGCTCTGCAAAAGATCTAATCTGTACCCATTTTATGGATGGGATGAGTGAACTGGCCATTGCATATATCCTCCAGGGTGTACTGAAAGCTCTTGACTACATCCACCACATGGGCTATGTACACAGGTATTAAAAGTGTAAATGGACCCATTTTCCTTCTGTTGGAAGTTCTTGGAAATGCTGCTCAGAGTAGAGCAGGGAGGACGATTCAGGAGACATGGAACACATGAAGTTTTGTCTTTGCTGTTGCAGCAAATCAGTTTGATACTTACAGGAAATTATCTCACTGATCTTAATAAGCTGCATCAAAGTGTCACTGTGGACCAAACTTATCCCAGTGACCACTGTGCGTGTGAAGTCCCAGTCCTTCATCAGCTTTAGGCCTGCACTTCTCCTGCCACAGAAACCTTCTTTGGGGACCTGCAGAGGGGGTGAACAGAGTCCTGCTAATGTTTGTAGGAGTGGTCCCTGGGTGGTTGTTTAGGAGTCCCAGTGTCCTGGGAAGAGCCTGACCAGGCTGTGCACTGAGCTGTGCAGTGAAGTAAAGGCAGGGAAGTGACTGTGTTTCCCTCTTTCCCCAGGAGTGTTAAAGCCAGCCATATCCTGATCTCTGTGGATGGGAAGGTGTACCTCTCTGGCCTGAGGAGTAACCTGAGCATGATCAACCACGGGCAGCGACTCAAAGTTGTTCATGACTTCCCCAAATACAGCATCAAAGTGCTGCCTTGGCTCAGTCCTGAGGTCTTGCAGCAGGTATGGTTAAAAAACTTGTTTGGGTTTAGTGATCTGTGGTTTTTCTGGAATATTCTGGGTTCATGGGGCACATTCAGCGGGTGTAGGGTGGGGGACATGAGAAAACCCACAGGTTACTGTTTCTCTATGCTGTTTTTGGTCCTTTTTACCTCAAAACAAGTGACCCCTTAGCTGAGGAGAAACCTGCATTCCTGTCAGAAGGGGGAATTGCTGAACTGGTGGTGTGCAAGTGGAAGGAAAAGGAAGGGTAGAGACTACAGGAAACAGATTTGGGGTGGGCACAGGGAAACTCTGTCAAATGTATCTATTTGACTAAATAGTTTAATTGTAGGTACCTTTGTGGATTGTCTCATTAGCAAAGGGTCCCATCAGATGCCAGTTACCCCAAGGCAGATGCCATCCCTACTAGCTGGCTGATTTCAGTTGCATAAATGTTGCTTTAATTGTGTTTTAACACACAAAAAACCCTACCACAATAAACCAGTCCATGTGTGGGTTGTAACATTCCTGCTCTGATCATTTGGGTTTGCTGCTTTGCATAGCAAGTCCTGGGCATTGCCCAGTCAATCCCATCGAAGTCCCCAGGGCTAATTTTTTTTCCCCTTTCCTGCAGAACCTGCAGGGTTACGATGCAAAGTCTGACATCTACAGTGTGGGGATAACAGCGTGTGAGCTGGCCAATGGACACGTCCCCTTCAAAGACATGCCTTCCACTCAGGTAGGGCTGGGGGGCTGCTCCTCTCTCCTCCTGTGTCCTGGCTCACCCTCCTGCTGTGCTGCACAGCACGTGAGGGCAGCAGGGTGAGTGGGATGTCCCAGCTGTTGGGCTTACCCTGCGTGCTGCTGCTTGTGCCCTGCCAATCCAGATGCTCCTGGAGAAGCTGAATGGCACTGTCCCCCGCCTGCTGGACACCACCACCATCCCTGCTGACGAGCTGACCATGAAGACCTCCCGCTCCAGCGCCAACTACGGCGTGGGGGAGAGCGTGGCCGTGGGCAGCGCGCGGGCGGCCAACGGAGAGCCGGCCCTGCACCCCTATCTGCGCACCTTCTCCCCCTCCTTCCACAGCTTCGTGGAGCAGTGTCTCCAGCGCAACCCCGACTTCAGGTGAGCCTGCTCTGCACCCCCTCCTTCCACAGCTTCGTGGAGCAGTGTCTCCAGTGCAACCCCGACATCAGGTGAGCCTGCTCTGCACCCCTGAGACACTGGCCCAGGCTGTCTTTGCAGCAGAGTGGAGCGAGGATGTGCTCCCTCCACTGAGTGCTCCCTCCACTGAGTGCTCCCTGCACTAAGGAGAGCAGTGTGTGTAAAACAAGAGAGGTGTTGACACTTGGAGCACTTGATGTGACTGAGAGCCTGAACTCCTCTACACCCTTCTTTGGGGGCTGCACATCATGGAAACAAACTGAACAACTTGAATTTCTGGGCCCTGTGAGACCATTTTTACGCAGCTCCCGTCACTCAAACAGCTGCTCTTCAGCCAGCAGAGAATAATGATGGGAAAATGATCAAGAGCTGCATTTTCCTCTGTAGTGAGGGCAGGGTCATCTGTAGCTGTGACAGACTTCCCACTGCTCAGAAACTGCCCTCGGCCACATGTTGAGGGGGGCAAGTAGGTAACTGGAAGGTTAAAAAGAAGGTTGAACTCACATAAAATGTGATAATAAATACTTAATAGCAGTGTTACTAGTGACAAAAGGGAGATACCCAATAGGTGAGAAATGGGAGAGGTAGGAAGGACCCTGGTCTTTCCTTTTACTACCTGACTTCACACACTGACCATTTCTTGTGTGCTTACTGATTCTGCCTCCCTTCCCCAGGCCAAGTGCGGGCACTCTGCTGAGTCACCCCTTCTTCAAGCAGGTAAGGAAGTGATCAGCCTGCAGGTAAAGCACAGGGGCTGTGAGGGTGGGAGGGTGGAGTTGCTGAACTCTGTGTGATCTGATGGGTTAAGTCACTTTGGTGAGCAGTTGTAGTGCAGTGTGGTGACCCCCTCATCCTCTGGGAGCTGTTCCCCAGCATCTCTTACCCAACAGAGGCTGTGAACGTGCCTGTCCTGTGTGCCACAGCAGTCCCTCCCCCCAGGCTGCTGTGGGGGCAGTTCTAACCTGCCCTTCAGGGCACCAGCCAAGCTGATGTGTGTGTGGTGTGTGTGGTGTTGGTGCCTGGCTGTGCTGGGTGGGCGTGGGGCCCAGCTGAGCTCTGTCCCCGGTGCAGATCAAACGCCGCGCGTCCGAAGCACTCCCGGAGCTGCTGCGCCCCGTCACCCCCATCACCAACCTGGAGGGGACACGGCCACAGGACCCCAGTGGCATTTTTGGGCTGGTGTCAGACCTGGAGCAGCTGGATGTGGATGACTGGGAGTTCTAGAGAAACACGGACTACACGGAGTTCTGGGGGAGCTTTCTGGACATTGTAATTTATTGGTCCTGTTTGTAAAAGCTGACGAATGTTACACACAGGAGAGTTTACAGGTCCTTGGGAAGGAACTTCAGCTGCCTGTTTACTTCAGAAAGGTAGCCTGGAAACATGGACAAACCTGAGCTGGAGAAGGATCAACCCAAGGAACTGTGGAATATTCCAGATGGTGCAGTTCCTGGAGCCCCCATCCTTGCAGCTGAGCACTGGTAGATCACTCGAGGGGGTTGAGTGAGTTTGTGTAGTTATGGTCTCTATTTATGTGTTTCTAAACATCACTGGCTTCCTCATATCACAGCTGAGGCTGCATGGCCCTACCCTCTGTGGGTCTTTCTCTTTTAAGGGTGCCTTAGAGTTGAGGGGAGGTGGCAGCTCTTAGTCTTGGGCATTTTCTTAGAACTAGTCAGATTCCTGTTACAGTGTTGTCACAGGGCGAGTTTTGGTGGGGAAAAAGGGATTATGTTCTTAGCTACTGCTTTGTGATGGAATGTGGGAGATCAAAGACAACCCGATGCCATTGCAGGCCCTCCTGCTGCTGCACTGGGCATTGCTCTGCTGCACTGGGTTCTTCCCGTGCTGGAGAGGGATTTTGAACTCCTCCCTCAGTGCTGAGCGCTCTGAACTCCAGGTCAGGCAGGGCCTCCCCTCCCCGCTGCCTCTGTCACCAGAGCAGTGGGTGCCTGTACCACGGACCAGCTTTTTCACCCCCAGCCAGCTGAACCTCACGCTCTCTGGGCTGGTTTCACAGCACAAAGCACTCTTACCAGCTTCTTCTCAGTGATTTACCCTGGCACAGAGGAAAAGCAAGTTGATTTTCCTGCTCAATCCTCTTGCTTCTGACTCCTGTACAGAACTGACCTTCACCCTCCCGTTACCATTGCTGTTCTGCCTTCCCTGCCTGCCTGACAGGTAAAAGCTGCCCACGTGGCTCCCTGTGACTCATGGCTGTGTGACTGCCCTGCTGCTGGGGCAGCTCTCCTCCTTCCCCCGTGTTTGGGTTTTTATTGGAGGTGTATTTAAGGCTTTTAGTGTGACTTTTCCAAGGACCAGGGGTGCTGGGAGTCGTCTACTCTTTACTGAAGCACTGAGAACCCTTGTGGAGGTGCAGTTGATGGGAGTAGTGGTGCTGGCAACAGGTCCTTCTCGTGTTTATAAACTGTACTTGAACCCAGATAAAGTTTGTTACTCTAGTTTTTTGCCAAAACAAATAAAATATTTCTGAAGTTGTTTTTTTAAGTCTGCTGTTTCTGCAGGATGATGGGAGTGAATCAGAGGGTGACACAGGCTGGCTGTGCAGGCTTCTCCTGTCTCCTTATTTTCATACAGCTCACCAGTTCAGTGCAGCTGCCTTCGTGTTTCAAAGACATATTTCAGCTAAATCAGGAAGCTGCCCTTGCTCTTTTCTGAAAGTTTCAGTAAAACCCTTCTCCCAGTGCAGGGGTGTTTGCAAGCTCAGGCCTAGTTCCTCAGGATCAGGTCTGGCTCCTGATTTAATCTTATTAGAGTAAGCAGATCTTAATTTCCTGGTTTGCTATGAAGTGTGCAGCTTGCAAAAATCCTCATCTCTCTCCCAGGGACTGAATGCCTGGCACTTAAATCAAGAAAAGCACAGTATCAGTTGTCATGAAACCTTTGGGGCTGAGTGAGTGATGGCCTGGGGCTGGGTTTTCTCACAAACAGAGCTGATTCAGGAGGTGTGTTGCCCACTGCAGTTCCATCCCTCCTGACTTCTAGGATCCAGGACAGCAGGGCATAAATCCCCAGTCACTGCAGTGCTCCAGCCTGCTTTCCCCTGAGTTAGCATTTCTAGGGTGAAGGATGAACTTAATGCAAGCTCATATTTCTCAGCCCTGTCCCTGCTTGCAGCTTGCTCCATGCTCAAAGATTAGGGGCTTAAATTAACTTGGATAGTTTTATGCTTACACAGCAGGAGGATCAGTGCAGAGTTAGGAGTGAGACAGGAATCAGTCATGGTCAAAAGTAATAAGCAGTAGGTTATGAAGCAGCTGAACACTTTCAGCATCTCCTTTCCCAGGTGGGCTCTACTCAGCCACAAGCCTTTGGGTCTGACCTTACCTGTTCTGCCAGAGCAGCAGACAAGGAGTCCAGCACTGGTGGACACTGTTCCAGTAGCTGCTGCTTGGACACACAACCCCTGCTGGTTCCAGCTGGGAGGGTTTGTTTTTCTCCTACAAAAACTTTATTCAATTATGTACAAAACAGGGTGCTCTGCTACTGTGGATCCTCCCCATGGTCTGACTGCTGCTGCTCCTCTTCCTCCCCTTTGTGTTTCTCCAATTTTGCCATGAGCTCTGAAAAACAGGAAGGGGCAGGATGAGGTGCCAGGTCCTGTGAACACCCCTTTGTACAAACCCCAGGGCAGCTCCCAGAGATCCCTCTCCTGCAGAGTTCCTGCATTACTGAAGGACAAGCTGCTCCCCTGGCACATCCCCCTTCCCTCTCCAGAAGTCACTCCCTGAATTCTCCACACTGGGCAAGCACAGACCCTCGTTTTGCACCCATGGAGGCCCTGATTTAATCCCTGCTGGCACTAACAGAGCTGTGAGTTCCAGCTCAGGGCCAGGCCCAGCACCACGAGATCCACGAGGAAGTGGTGCCTTTGCTGCTGTGGGTGCTCCCCTGGCAGGTCCCTCCCCAGGCTCTGTCACCTTTGGCTGGGTTGAAGACCCCGTTGGTTTGCTTGTCGCAGACGTAGCAGCGCTGGGATTTGCGGTAGTGCTGGAGGGCACAGCTCTCACAGAAGTAGTGCCTGCACCTGTACAGAGACACAGAGGCCACTGCAAGTCACCAGACACAATCCCTGGGGCCTGGAGTCAGGAATCAGACTGCTGGTGCCCAGGGGGAGGAAAAAGGAGCTGCAGGCAGAGCTTGCTCTCCATCCCTGTCCCTGTGGAAGGTGCTTTGGCATTGCTCCACTGATGTGGTGTCAGAGCCCCCAGTGAGCCCGTCTGACACAGGTGGCAGCACAGGCAGCACTGTGAGAGAGGGCTGCCCTCAGCCTCCTCCTCCTCCCTGCCAAGCTCAGGGCTTTCCCAAGCTCCCACTCCTCTGCTCAGGCAGTGCAGTGTGTCATTCCAGGAGGAATTAAGGCACGAAAACAGAATCTCAAGGTTGCAAGGAAAAATTACATCATGAGGCAAAAATCTGCGAAACTCTTAAGAAGTGCCTGAACAAGAGCTTGAGATCCCTCCCAAGGGGATGCTCCAGATGCAGGTCTGAGGCTCCCTGGTCCTCAGGGGATTCCCCCACCCACCAAAAAGCCACGGCAGACAAGCAGGCTCCACCCACAGCCCGTGGGCAGTGTTTGCCTTTGCCTCAACACTGAATGGCTCACGAGCTGGATCCACAGCAGACATGTGGCTCCTCGTGCCAACCAACCACTTACTTGGTGACCACGGGGTTCTTGAAGGAGCCTCTGCAGATGAAGCACTTGAAAGGCATGTCCTCCTCATCACTGCTCACCTCGTAGTTTTCCTCGTCTGCAGAAGAGAGAGTGACCCAGAGCAAGAGCAGCCAGCCCAGCCCATGTGTGGGGCATATTAAATATGGGGAGGGCACAGCAGGTGGGATTGAGTCTGTGCTGCAGACAATGGAGCTCTGGCATCTGGGTGTTGCTGATGTCACTGACACATGTGGGACCATGCTATAATTAGGGCTAATGAGCCAGCAGGCCTGGAGCTCATCTCACAAGAGCAAATTCTCTCCTACCTCACCCACTCACTGCTATAAAGAGAAACATCCTCCATCCCCCTCCTGGTTTTTAGACTTCCTTCCAAACCAGCTGCCACCAAAACTCTGGCTCCAGCTGAAGGGAGAACTCTCCCCCCTCAGATGCACAGAATGCTCACGAGCATCAGGCCCCAGCTATGGCCACTGTGAGAGAGCCAAAATGACATGCCCAGGGAAGGGTCACAGCTCGTGGCCATCCGTGGGGCAGAGGGTCCCAGCCCCACCCACCCACCCACCAGACACAGAGAAAACCACCCTCCTGAGTGGAGCCAGGGGCTGTCTGAAAGCAGCAGGCCTGCTCAGCACTGGCAGTGGCTCCAGGCCCTGAGCTCCTCCTGCAGCAGGGAGTTGCCCAGCCCTGGAATCAGGACCCCTGAGCTGTCTCACAGCCCAGGAGGGGCAGGGGGGCCGTACCGTTGACTCCGTAGCGCCCCTCGTCCAGCTCCCGCTCGATCTGCCAGCCGTGCTTGTAGTCCGAGCGGTCGTGCAGGAACTTGCAGCTGTCTGAGCAGCACAAGGAGAGAGGAATCAACACCCACAGGCTGTGAGGGCACAGCCTGACCAGGACACCTCGTTCAGCTGTGCCCAGCAGGTCAAACTTGGTTGCTCCCCGCTCCTGGAGCGGGTAGAGGCTCCCTCAGTGCTGACAGGCTGGGAGGATCATCCTCTCTGTGCCACGGGGACAGTTCCAGCAGTTACACACGTGGGAAGTGGGATAAGGAATGGGAAATCCCATCCCTCACATGCCTGTGGGAACGTGGGTCACTGGAACATCCCAGGGGTCCCTTCCAGAACTCCCATAATCACTAATTACAGGCCCTGGGCTTTCTGAAGGGCCAGAATGAACAGCAAGAATGTTACATGGACAGCTGTGCAGCAGCATCACACCCCAGCTGTGCACAGAAGTGTCTGGAAATCATCTCAGCACCACAAACACGGGATCACAGCCAGAGCTGGATCCCTCTGCAGACCCTGGGCAGCAGGGGTTCAGCTGCAGGGATGGTCCACTCACCCCCAAAGCCACAGAACCCAGTCTCCTTGTAGTCCTTGCAGATGTCAGGCTGGTAGTCCCATCGCACCGTGGCCCGCAAGTGCTCCGGGGCACGGATGGGTCCCTTCCTGCAGGGGGGGAGAGGGCTCAGGGCCCCTGCACAGCAGCCCTGGGGCAGGGCCTGGCCAGAACCAGACACCAGCCCTGTCAGACCCACAGAAACCAGCAGGGACAGCAAAGTTCAAGCCCTAAGCAGGTCCCTTTGGGATGGTTCCACTTCCCCGAGGCTCATCCCAACCCACCTGACCATTCCTGAAGAGGCATTTCCCATCGATGTGTCCTTGGGCTTCACGTATTTCTGGTAATTGTTAATGCCACGGTAAATTTTATCATCTTCTTTTCCTCTCAGCTCCTAGGGGAGCAAAAACATTAAGGACCAGGAGAGCTTCATGACACAGATTAGCTTTCCCCACTCCCCCTTCCCACCCTGCCTTCCCTAACACCAACATGCCAACTAAGCCACAAAATTCCCCTGTTTGCAAGGGTTGCACTCTTGATTGTTCAGGGAAGAAGACACTGCAACCCTGCCTGGTGTGTAGAAGGGGATGAGTAAAGCACAGGCACTGCTACTGCAGAGCACCAGCCCCTCAGGGCAAGGCAGCCTCACCTCCTGGATCTTCTGGCTGCGCTCAAAGATGGCCTGGGCGTCCTTCTCCTTCTCCGTGTCCAGTTCATACACAGCTGTGGCTCCCATGTCTTCTGGGCCAACAGGTTTCTGAAAAGAGAGGAAATCTGGTGACAAGAGTGCAGGGAAAACCTGTACAAGACAGGGAACTCCTTGGCTACCTGAAGGGTTGTCACACAGCAAGTACTGGACACACCTGCTTTACCTTCTACCAGTTTCTGCCATCCCCTGGCATCTGCCAGGGAGGATCCCCCACGGGCTGGAGGCCAATTGCCTACTGCTCCCAAATTCTAGGCTGCAGTCAGGAAACACTTGGCCTGATTTCACTCCTTCACACAGCCCCAGCTCAGCTGGAAGCTGCACTCAGGTCTCCCATGTCCAACACTTCAATCACGGGACCATCCTGCCCACACAGGGGATGGTACATCTGAACTCCTGACCCAGCTGGGGGTGGCCAAGATCCACTTTTAGTGCAGTGATCTGGTCTAGATTCCTCTTAAATGGACTGAACAGACACCTCTTTATAGGGTTTATCAGATCTTCAGGAACAGCTGCACAGAAACCAAAGAATAATTACAGCCAGCCTCAATTAAACACGAATCCAACTTGGGTGCCAGAAGCTTGTGGAGAACAAAGCTGTCACCTCCCCCTGTCCCTTCCCATTCTCTCCAGCAAGGAAGGCAAACAGGGAGCCCTTTGGGAGCAGCCAAAGCAGTGAATAATCAGCACGAGGTTATTTTTATATTTATCTCTAAAGCAACAAGGAAACCTCAGTCCAACCCTGAGCTTTGCCTGGGGACAGCCAGGCATTATTCCCACTTACAGAGGACACACAACAAGGAAACAGCTCTGAAGAAGAATATGTGATACCTGCTTCTAATCCTACTGATACCCTGCCCAGGCTTGTACTGATGGGCAAAACTTCCCTGGATCAAGAGGGAATTAAGAATCAAATCCCCTGGGGAGAGCAATTTGAGCTGTGCCCAAACTTCATGACTGATTTCTCTCTGTTCCAGATGTCACCAGGACACTGGGACACCCCACCCACCAACCCCAAGGAAACAATGACCTCTCTGCAGCTCTTACCCCATCAGGAGTCACAAGAACAAAGGTGGGAGCCCTTCTAAGTCACCTCAAATCCTTTGTGAAGGAAGGTGGCCCAACAGTGAAAACACAAACCCAGCACTTGGGCAAAGCTGATCCAAGTGCTCCCTCTCCTGAAAACTCTGTGCAACGCTGGGCAAGTCCAGTGGCACCCTGGGGGTTTAACTCCCACCTCTAGGAGGGAAAGGGCAGCCTTTGATGGCCTCCAGTGGAAGGAGGGATAACCCCAGCACAGGGTGCTTGGCTGTGGAGTGGAGACAGGGAGGTGCATCCATAGGTTAAAAAGAGGGAATGGTTGAGGTTATTAAGTGGAGAGAGGGAGGTGCATCCATAGGTTAAAAAGAGGGAATGGCTGAGGTTATTAAGTGGAGAGAGGGAGGTGCATCCATAGGTAAAAAAAGAGGGAATGGCTGAGGTTATTAAGTGGAGTTATTAAGGGTGGTGCATCCACAGACGAAAAAGAGGGAATGGCTGATCCCACGTTCCCAGATTCTCCCGTGTGGGACCCGCAGTGCCCCTGGGTGACCCCCCAGTCCCCGCTGCTGCCTGTCCTTACCGCCGACCTGGTGGACTTGTAGGTGACGCCGATGTCCCCGGCAGGGTCCTCGTCCTCGCTGCTGCTCGGCGCGTACTCCGGCCTCTCCCTGTCCCTGCGCCGGGTCTGCGGGGCGGCACGGCGGGCGGTGGGTGGGCAGGGAGGGGGCCGGAGCCCCGCGGGGGCCGCAGGACCCGCCGTGCCCCCCGTACCTTCTGGATCATGGGGTTGGGGGTGTCCCGCCGCCGCTCCTTCCGCACCACCGTGCTGCCCTCCTCGCCGCTGCTCTCTGAGGGCACAGATTTCCATTCTGGCACCTGGAGCCCCCCGTGCCCTCCACGGGGCACAGAGCCACGCGGAATGAACACCCCCCGAGCTGCGAGGGACCCCCAAGGACCACCCAGCCCAACGCCTGGCCCTGCACAGACACCCCAACAATCCCAGCCTGTCCCATCATCCAACCCCTCCTGGAGCTCTGGCAGCCTTGGGGCTGTGCCCACTGCCCTGGGGAGCCTGGTCAG
>JAWWEW010000077.1:1160088-1212528 GCA_035583185.1 Anabacerthia variegaticeps
GGAGCCTGTCGGGGGGCGATGCTGTGAAAGGGGGGCGAGCCCCCCGTGCCCGGTGTGAGCCGGGGGGTCGGGGCTGGTACCCTGGGCATGGAGATTTGGCCTGTGCTGGCTGGATCGGCTGGGAAGGGTGCGAATTTCGGGGCTCCCCCTCCCCATCTGGGCTGCGATTCTCCCTTTGTTGTGTGCTGCAGTACATGCCGGAGGGGGGCCGGACAGATCCATTTTATTAAGCTGATCAGAAAGAGCAGAGATGGAAGAAAAACCTGTTAGATCCTCGAGTCCCTTATCCCCCTCCTTGGTTAATGCCTGCTAATTCCCGGTGGTGTGGCTCCTACAGCCTCATCCAGCCCGGATTTAAACCTTTCCAGCGACAGGTCTTTCATCACTTCCCTGGGGAGGCTGTTGCATGACTGTGAGATTTAATAACAACACAAATGCCCCGAGCTCTGACATAACCCTTAACAGCCACGGAGCTCCCAGGGCCTCACAAAGGAGACCAGCTCTGTTTTCATTGCTGGGGGGGTGAAAAGGGAACAGGAAAAAATGAAATTCATTGTCCACAGCCACCCAAAAATTAGCAGCAGAGTTGGGAATCGAGCCCAGCTCTCCCAAGTCCCAGTTCCGTGCTGTAACTACCGTGTTTTGAGCCAGTCTGATCTGTCTAATCCCCCTGGATCACTTGAAACCAGCTAAGCTACCTTGTAGATCATATTTCTGGTCGATTTTCTGCTGATTTTGGTTCACGGGGCGGGCATCAGGTTTGAAAAAGCGTGATAGTTCAGCCTTGAAAATTGGGCTTTGTCCACCGAAGGCGTCGTGTGAGGGCTCTCGCAGGGAAGACATCTGGTGCCTCAGCTGAGCTGTCGTGGGTTTAAGGCCAGGAGTAGCACATCTGCAGCATTATTAACACAGATTACAAAATAATTGCAGGGCAACCGACCGAGCCCAGTCTGAAACAGCCCCAGTGTCAATGCCCTTTTTCAATGGGAGAAGCAAATTCCCCGTTCCGAGGTGATGGTCTGTGAGAAGCAGCCTCTTGGGCTTTGCGAAGTGCCTGGATGCATCTTCATTTTTATGCAGCTCAAAACCAGGTTCCTGACCTTTTTTGGTCAACAAAAATCCCACGAGACTTCTCATTAGGGAAGGGAGTTCCTCTTCTGGTTTCCTTCAGCGGGTCAGTCCTGTGAGCCTTCAACCACCCCCACTGGGCCTGTGTGCTGATGGAGTTTTGATTGTCCTTTTTGCCCCCTCTCAGCTCTCTCAGGGTTGTTGGCCATTGCCAGGGAGCTGCCATTTCCCCCTAGAGGTGTCTCCTGCCTTTCCCTGCCCACCTAAGTCATCCTTAAGTGCCATCTGGGGGTGTTGCTGTGCTTACCCATTAGCAAAAGCTCTGAGATGGAAAACATTAAATCTGGGTGAAGGGATTATGGCAGTATCAATGTTAAGCACACTTTAGACATATTTCTCACTCCTCTGGTGTGCCCAGAACCCTCTCCATATGGTCAGTTCGGGGTTTGCAGGCACAAGGTGCCTCAGCATCCTCTGGTGTGCCTCTCCAGGGATTGCTTTTCCCAGCACACTCGTTGCTGCACTGGAATCCCATGGATTTCAGGGCACCACATTCTACACCAGGCTGTTTGGCATCTTGGATCCTGAAAGGGAGGATGGAGGTGAAGGCTGGAAATAGGGCAGCTCATGAAGAACCGTCTTGGTGGCTTTTTAAATTGCACAGTCTGCATTTGGACAGCAAACAGCAGCTCTTGTAGGGGTTGTGTGGAGTCAGGGACCGTGGAAAGGGGCTGTGCTGTGTTTTGGGGTGCCTGGGACAGGGCTCACTCTTGCTCTTGCAGGTGGTGAAACAGCAAAAACTCTTGGGGGTCTCTCAGGGCTCAAGAGATGGGCTCACCCCCATAATCAGGGTTGAAAAAGCCCTCCAAGATCATTGAGTCCAACCACTCCTCAGCCCTGCCCAGGCCACCACTAACCCACGTCCCCAAGTGCCACATCTACATGGCTTTTAAATCCCTCCAGGGATGGGGACTCCACCATAGGAAATGCCAGTCCAAAGTCTGCTGGATAACAGGTGATATCCCACAAGAGGAAATCAGCCAATGTAGCATTTATGGGTTGTGCTTGAAGGAAGAGGAAATTACAGGCAATTACAGACCCTTTAATTGGAGTACAAGGAAAGGTTGACTTCTAGAACAGGTCTTGGAAGAGTAATCAAGGACATGCTGTTGGGAAGCAGAATAAAATGCTGGGTGGTTTTAGCACAGATCATGTCATGTTGGCTCAGTGTCTTCCTTGGGTATGATAAATGACTTGTGAAACAACAGGGCCTCGTGCTACAGTGCCCCAAGGAAATGATAATTTTAGGTGGAGACAGGAGAGAGGACAGAGAAAAGAGAGCAAAATGGAAGGAGGACCCTTGGATCCTTCCACAATGTAAGGGCACAGCAGGCCAGATGTTTTCAAGGGTGCCAGATGAGTTTTGTGCCAGAATTCCAAGGTCTGAGATCTGTCATGGTGTGGAGAAGCCAGGTGAGCTCTCCTGCTTGCATTGGGCCACCAGGGTGGCTGTGGGAACAGAGAACAGGCTCAAAGGGGTTGGCTTCTCCTGCTAAAAAACCACTGATAAGGAATGGGAGTTATCTTCATGAATCCCACTGGAAGAAGAACAGGGAACATAATGTATAATGATAAATGGATATACATTTATGTAGGAAACCAGGAGGGGTGGGTTCCAGGGGGAGTGTGGTTTGTGGAAGAGATTATGGAAGAGCTGAAAAGGGGAGGGAAGGATCATGGACTGCTGTTTGCCTACTGTGCTTGCTTGCACCACACCAGGCCTGTGTTGCAGCTCGTCAGAGCTTCCAGGATCCCTCTCAGGGAAGCACTTTTGCCTCCTGTCCAGCCAGAACCTCTCAACCTACAGTTTTCATCCAGCACTGCTGAGGGTTTGTCTCAGCCTGGAAAAGTCTCTTCTCATCCTCCCTGCAGGGCTTCTGCTGTGTTTCTCTGCTCTATCTGAGCTCTTAGAGATCCCAGGGAGCAGAGAGTCCCTTCAGACCACGGGTTTTAATGGATGCCATTAAGCATGGCCATGATCCCAGCAATGGGCTGCTCTGTGCCTTGGTTTCTGCTCCTGGAGAACAGAGAAATCCCAGTAGCATCCTCCTGGCCCCTTCACTGGGAGGCAGGGCAGGGGCACAGCCCAGTCCTCTGCTTTCTGATCCCTCCCAGGTCCTTCAGCAGGGCTGGAGGTGGGAGAGCGGGGCGGGTGGGCAGGGGCTTCCCTCGGGCTCCCCCCCGGGTCCCCCATTGTTGCCCTGACAAAGGCAGCCCTGTTCCTCCCCACAACCCCTCCTTGTGAGCATCCCCCAGCATTTCGGCGGCAGATTTCCTGCCCACTGGCAGCCTTTCAAGAGGCAGCCCGGGCTCGGAACGTGGACGGAAAGGGGATTAGAGGAGCGGGGTGGTGGGAGGGAGCACCGTGCCCTGGGGTGCAGCAGGGATGGCTCTGCTCCCCACGGATCTGATGGGCAGGGTGGTGGTGTCCCCAGAAGTGTCCCTGGAGCCCTCCACCCTGTGCCAAGCCAGCAGGGACCTGCCCTGGGTCCCAGATACTGATGAGGTCAAGTGGTTGGCTCAAAGCCACCCAAGAGCCAAGGCCTGGAGCTGAATGAAGGGCTTCCATGGGTAAAGCAGGAGCTGTGACCAGTAGGCTGGCTCCATCATCCCGTTGTTCCCCTCCCCTGGCAGGGCTGTGCCCAGTTCTGGCACTGGCCTGTTTGATGCTGGCTCTGCACCACGCTTTGTTCCATGGTGTGGGTCAGCTGTGAGACCCCAGGGCTGCAGAGACAGGGGTCAGATGGGCAGTGATTCCCAGTGATTCCCGACCCCATCCTGCTGAGAGGGGCCCTGGGCTGAGCTGCCTGTGCAGCTGCAGGGTCAGCACTGCCCCGTGTGTGTGGGTTTCCCTAATCCTGCACATGATCCCTGGCACATCCATCGCCACAGCCCCCAGCTCAGCTCACATTTCCTGGGGGAAAGCCCTGCCAGCCTCTGGGAGGGGTTGAGCCCCTGCCCTTTGCCCACTGTGGGGCTGGGGATGCTCCGTGTCCTTGGGGGATGGAGGAGGAAGGGGCCTGGATCCCCCACACCGCTCTCTGCCTTTGGGAAAGCCTCTGCCACGGCGCAGTGATCCCTGCAGTAAACACACCCTTCCCGGGGCTGTAATGGGAACCAGATGGCAGAGAGGGGCCTCTCGCCCTCCACAGTCACGCTGCTTCCCTGGGCCGGAAACCCTTCGGATCTCGGAGACACCATCGGCCAGCGCCGGGCGGGGGCCCACTGGGAGCAGCTGGATTGGTGGTGGGGGCACTGGGAGCAACTGGGTTGGAGGTGGGGGCACTGGGACCAGCTGGGAGGGAGGTGGGGGCACTGGGAGCAGTTGGGATGGCAGTAAGGGCACTGGGAGCACCTGGATTGGTGGTGGGGGCACTGGGAGCAGCTAGGTTGGCAGTGGGGGAACTGGGAGGGCAGTAGGAGCAGCTGGGTTGGAGGTGGGGGCACTGGGAACAGCTGGGTTGGCAGTGGGGGCACTGGGAACAGCTGGGATGGCAGTGGGGGCACTGGGAGCAGCTGGGATGGTGTTGGTGGCAGTGGGGGCACTGGGTTGGCAGTGGGGGCACTGGGTCAGCAGTGGGGGCAGCCAGGGTGGCCCCACTGGAGAGGGAAAGGGGGGAAAGGCTCCCTGCCCCCTTCCTGGCTGCGGGAAATGTGATCCTTTGGAGGCAGGTTGTGATGGGGGAATTTCCTTGAGGGGCCACACCAGAGGTTCCCTCTCCCTGCATCTGCCCCAGGGCCAGGCAGGAAGGTGAGAGGGAAAGGCTCTGTAATGGAGCAGCTTCAGGGAGGAATGTTGCCTTCCTCCCCCCAGACTGCTCCCTGCTCAGAGCTAAAGGACAGCCAAGCACTGCTCCAGCTGCTCCACACAGCAGCAGGCACGTGTCCCCTCTGGATGACGGACAAATTCCAACCCCAAGGTCCTGAGTCAAGCTCCAGCTCACTGAGATCACCCAAAAAGCCCCCAGAGCAGGACCAGCAGCTGCTGGTGGTGACCCGGGCAGCAGAGGTGGCAACCAGTGCATCCCCCTGGCTGTGGTGCCACACTGAGATCCATCTCCCTGTGTCTGCCATGCCATCAGGGTTCCCATCAGGAGCTGCTCCGTCTCCCTGGGTAGATGGCACAAGCCCAAACCCCCCGGAAAAAGGTTTTTTTTTGTCCACACAGCCATCAGTTGCTCCCAGAGGAACAGAGGCTGGAAGGCACAGGGGTTCTCACCTTGTCCTGAGCCAAAGACCTCAAACTCCTGGCGTGACCAGGAGAGGACAGTCCTCAGTCCTGCTCTTCCCAAACTGCATGGGTGGCTAAGGGCTTTAGGGAACAGAGGTTTGGAAGAGTCAAACGTAGCTGTGGTGCTGACTTTCAGTGTGGAGGGAAGCTCTCTGGCTTTGTCACAGGTGCCCTCTGTGCTCCCCAAAGCGCAGCCCCAAGGGCTGCCCGAGCAGCTGTGAAGGCTTCGCAACATCAGTGTGGCAGCAAAGCCTGTGCCACAGCATTCCTCCACTCTTGGTGTCGGCTGCCTTGGGCTCCAATCCCATCCTGTGCTCCTTGGAAGCAAGCTGAGAGCAGCTGAGAGCCTCCTGCAAACCCTCCTGCAGCCTCTCGCTTGTTCTGCTTCCCTTATCACTTCAGCACACCCTTCCCCTTCGAGATTTCTGCTCTTGCCTCCTGCCCTTGGGCAGGAAGGAGGTTTGGTAACTCTGCTCCTGTGCCTGAAGGGGACTCTGTCAGCACCGAGGGGACTCTGGCTTGAAAGGACGGCTGGGAGAGGGTATGTGCATGGAGGGCATGGGGATGTGGAGGGGATGGGGCTGGCTGGGGCATATCAAGCCATGAGGTAGGGTAAGTGGGGGGAAATTGGAGGAAATGGGGTCTGGGGGAATGAGAAGAAACAAATGATAGGTGAAAGAAGCCATGTGCTTATCACAGAGTCACAGACTGGTTTGGGTTGGAAGGGACCTTAAAGCCCATCTCATTCCAACCCTCTGCCATAGGCAGGGACACCCTCTGCCAGCCCAGGATGCAGGGAAGGGCAAGAGGGGGATGATGGAAAGACTGGGAAAACCGAGGGAAAGAAGGTGGCTGAGGCAAGGGTAGGAAGATGAGCTGTGACAGAAGAGGAAGGGAAGCTGGAGGGGACAAATATTTGTGTCAAAGGCTGGGGTGAAGGTGAAGGGCAGGTGGGAAGGGGCAGGGTTGTGCATCCGCATCAGAGGTGTGTGTGGGGCAGGGACAGCAGGTTTTGAGGGTTCCTCATGTTGCCCTCTGGTCTGAGCTGGGCTGTAGCACCCGACTGACCCCAGAGACATGAGGGAAGGTCCTGTTGTGGGGCACAGGGGGCACAGAGGGGCTGTGGGTTTGGGCATGGCCCCCAGCAGGCTCTGGGTTCAGCAGCAGCTGCCTGTGAGCGAGCTGGGAGAGCAGGAAATAACAAGCAAACCGCAGAGAGACGGGAAATGATCTCGGTAGAACAGAGCCCTGTCTCGATGAGGCTGCGAAGGGTTTGTGCAGCCCTGGGACCCGGGGCAGGGTCTGTCAGCTCCAAAAGCAGCCACGGATTTTGGGTGCTTTGCTGGGCATAATGCAAGCCTGGTGCCAGCTGCTGGGTGTTTGGCAGCCAAAGAGCCCCCAAAACCCAAGGCATGTTTGCAAATGTCCCTGTGAGATGGGCATTGAGGAGACACCCCCTTCCCCAAGCCCTCTACCTGACAGGTCTCTGCCCTGTGCCTTTCTCAGGGTCTGTTCCAGCCCTTGGGCATCAGGAAAGTTTTTGGGGTGACAATGTGAGGCCGAGGGGGTTCAGCAGGAGATGAAAGCAGCCCCCGGCAGGAGGGGGGTGCTGGTTTTCCATCCCCCAGCTCATCCCCATCATTACAGAGCTGCACATTCACCCTCCTCTTCCCTGCTCTGCTCCTCCCTTCGTTCAGTCCTGTGTATGCAAACCAGGGCTGATCTTTCACGGGTGTTTTGAAGGTAAAGTGTGATGGGGAAAAACCCCTGAGGAGCTGTCAGTGCCTTTTCAGCTACTTTTGTTTTTTTACCAAAAGGCGTGATCTGCAGTGCTGGTGGTTTTGTCTCTGTGCTGGTCCCAGCCCTGTGCTCAGCCCATCCTCCCGGGCACTCAGCACATCACACGAGGCCACAGCTCCCGGGGCTCAGCCTGGAGGTGACATGGGCTCCCCGCACAAGACAAAATCCCCATCACTCGCTCTGCTGAGCTGTGATCAGCGAGACTTTTCTGGGCTAAAATTAGACCAAAATCACAGTCCTTCCTCCAGCAACACCAGTCCTTCAGTGGCTGTGTTAGTGAGACACTGGGTGCTGGTTCTGCTGCCCCTGCTGGGACTCGGCCTCAGTGCCAATGGACTGGGTGGGTTTTGGAGCAGGAGCCATCCCATCTCCTTCTGCTCCTGTTCCCAGCAGTCCTCTCCTCTCCCATTCCAGCCCCATATCTTTGGGTGGGATTAGAGAGCTGGAGCTGCTGAGCTCAGTACCCAAGGTGACACCATCCCAGGCTGGTTTGGGTTGGGAGGGACCTTAAAGCCCATCTCATTCCACCACCTTCCATTAGACCAGGGTGCTCAGAGCCCCACACACTCCAGCTTCCTATCCCAGTGTCCCAGACCTGCATCTCCTGTCCGTGGGGTCCAGTCTGGTGTACCTAAACCTCCTGGCTGCCTCAAGAAGCCTCCAGCCCAGCGAGGCTGCTCTGACTCCACGGAGGAAGCCTCGAGCACACCCCAGCTCCTGCAGAGCTGCTGCCTCTGGGGTGATGACACCAGCCCCCAAATGATGACATTTCCTTTCCAGGTGTTGCAAGAGGTCTGTCTTAGAAACCTCCCCAGGGAACATCGACCCACAGACTTCAAGCTCAGGACTAAATAGAGGAGGAAGGGAAGGAACCATGTTCCAGGCCACGGGACCCGCCAGCCCACCCCCAACTCATGTACGTAGATCCTGCGGTTTGTCTGGGAATCTCACCCCGGTTTCGGTTCTCAGGGAGGGAGGGTTGTGTACAGAAGCCTCTATTCCAGGCCTGACATCTCAGGGTGATCAAAGGCACAGCCACTGCTGCTCAAACAGCAGAGCTGGGGAAAGGAATGTTCCAGCAGAAGGTGCTGTTTGCTGAGCACACTGAACGGTGTCCAGGCTCGGGCCCATCCAGAGCTCTCACCCCGTTCTCTCTCATCTGGAGTTGCCTCTGTTTGTTTGTGTTTCCATGGCTTTCCGTGATCACAATTGAGAGCATTTGAGCTGCTTAGGGCTGGAGTGATTGGAGATGGAAAAACATAAAGGCTCAAGAACATCTCCTGCTGGGACAGGATACGGCCCTTCCCCGAGGGAAGATATATCAGATATGGAAGAGATAGTGAGGCTGGCCTGAGCCAGGAGGCTGCCGAGAAGTGACAGCAGCAGTGCCTCGCTGCAGCCTTGGGAACGGATGTATCCCAGCTCCAGAAAAGCAGCATTTTCCTTAGCCTTGGTCAGCTGAGCCTGGAAACAGCACATTAAATCCTAACCCCAGGAGAGCACCTGCGGTTCTTCTGCCACTGCCAAGGGATGCAACTGGTTTTACACGGCCGGAGCCTCCTCGCTGCCCGTGTCCTGCTGTTGACTTTGGCTCCCGCTCCCGGCCTCGTGGGAGGGAGAGGAAAATCACGTCCCTGACCTCAGGCAGGGAGAGCAGCTGGGAAACGTCTGAGGAGGCAGCGAGGCGAGGGGAGAGTTTCCTGTGCATCTCTCAGACGAGCTGTTTCCAAAAATACAAAGGAGAAACGATGGTGAAGGATGGGGAGGGGGGTGAGGGATCAGCCCTGGGGCAGAGGGGCAGCGCTGCCCAGGCAGGGCAGGACAGCAGCGAGAGGAAGGACGAGGACAGTGGGGTGACATCCTGGGGTCACAATGCCCCAACCCCGGGAACAAGCAGTGCAGAGGGCGAGCCAGCCTCAAGGGGTCACCTGCTGGAGTGGCATTGCCCCCTTGTGATCCTGATGCTTTGGAGGGAGGGAGGAGGGAGCACGTCCAGCAGTGCAAAGACGGGTGGAACACTCACAGCACGGGGCAGGTGAGGACGGTGAGCAGGGGGAAGGATTTGGGAAGAGATGAGCTGTTGCATGTGCAGGTGAAGGAGCATTTACCAAAAGCCAGAGCATTTACCTGAAATGCCAGGGCACAGGCAGAGGCACCTCAGTGTTGGGGTGTCTCTGCCCTCACCCACTGCCCCTCTGCCCTCCCCACACCCCCCGAGCCTGCAGGGCCTCGGAGTGTTTCCTGCATGGCAGCAGCAGCAGCTGAGGGGCTGGAAATGGGGCAGAGGAACCCAAAACAAAACATCTACCCAGGGGAAACCAGCACAAGAGCTCTGAAAAATGTCCATGTTTTTCCCTCTTTCTCTGTTTTCCTCCCTCCCTTCTCCTCTCCTTGGGAAAAGCACAGGCAGGGGCTCACACACCAGGACCTGACAGATGTCGTGGCCTCTGGGCAGGCAAGTTGAGGGTGCTGTGATGGCACAGCAGAGGGGCTGGTGTGCCCTGGGGCCTGCAGAGCAGCTGCCCCTGCCAGTCCTCCTCCCCTTCTCCCCAAGCACAGATCAAGCTTTCATTTTGATTTCTCCTTCCCTTTTCAGGAGGCAAAGAGCAGCTCAGGAGGCAGCACAGTGCAGCGCTCCAAGGTACCTGTGACTTTACCATGTCTTAGAACCATCATGGAATGGTTTGGGCTGGAAGAGACCTTAAAGATCATCCATTCCCACCCCCTGCCATGGGCAGGGACACCTTCCAGTAGCCCAGGGTGCTCCAAGCCTCGTCCAACCTGGCCTTGGACACTTCCAGGGCTGGGGCAGCCACAGCTTCTCTGCCCAACCTGTGCCAGGGCCTCATCCTACTGATTCATGGGAAGAACCAAAAATCCAAGGTCCAGCACCAATCCAGCCCAGCATCAGTGGAGGGGGAGGTGGGGCTGCTTCACTCTCACCAATGCTTCAGGAAATGGCAGCATGAATGCCAGGGAGGAGGGCAGTGGTGGGAGCCAGGAATCCCAAACTCCTTCCTCATCCTGTCCCTCTCTCTGGTGTGCCCTTGCCCAGTCATTCAGCCTGAAGGCACAGGTGAAGGAGATGTGCACTGCCTGCCAGAAAACTGTGTACCCCATGGAGCGGCTGGTGGCCGATAAGTTTGTCTTCCACAACTCCTGCTTCTGCTGCAAGCACTGCCACACCAAGCTCAGGTGAGCTGGGCTGGGGCCTGCCCTGGCACTGCTGTCACCACAGCTCTGTTGGGCGTGGGAAGGGGACCCTCCCAAACACTTACACCCACCCCTCACCCACCACAGCCTGGTGCTTGAAGACCCCCCAGCCCACTCATGACAGCAAGACAAAGGTTTATCTGCCCACCTGCTCCCAAGGCTCAGCTAAATCCCATGTGCTATGGAAGAAAAGCTGCTTCCCCTGGAGAGCATTCCCGGGGTCACACAGAGCTGAGCCAGAGCCTCCTCCTAGAGGAGCTTCCTGGGGACCCCCCTCCTTACAGACCTGCTCACAGCAGCCCCCACCACCCTGTCCTGTCTGGAGGGAGGGCTTTGCCCTGTCTAAGGGTCTCCTCCTGCATGTTCTCTCCCCCTTCCTTGCTGTCCCCAAGCCCCAAACCCCCGTGCCCCTCTGACCCTGCCCTCCCTCCACAGCCTGGGCAGCTACGCCGCACTCCACGGGGAGTTCTACTGCAAGCCCCACTTCCAGCAGCTCTTCAAGAGTAAAGGCAACTACGACGAGGGCTTCGGGCGCAAGCAGCACAAGGAGCTGTGGGTGCACAAGGAGGTGGAGAGCGGGACCAAGTCGGCGTGAGCGGGGCCAGCCCACCCTCCTCCCCTGCAGCCCAGCAGAGCCCCAGCGTGGCTGAGCCTCTGCTAACTGAGCTGATGTAAAGCAGGATCTGTGCCAGGGGAGGGGAGGGGAAGGGGCAGCCCACTCCTCTTTGAGGGTGCTCAGAGGGGTCCTTCCTGCAGGGCATAAGGATGGGGCAGAGGTGACAGGGGTGCAGCCCCCAGACCTGACGCCCTCTCTCTGCAGGCCCCTCTCCCTGATGGGATCACACCAGAAGCACTTCTCCCCCCCACCCTGGGACCCCCAGCCCTGTTCATACAGTTCAGGCCTGTCACCATGGAAAAGGAGATGATCAGGGGGGATTAACCAGCTTGTGAGCCTGTCACAGCAGAGCTCCCAGCTCCGGCCACACCAAGCTTGCCTTTCTGGGGCTCTGGATAAGGAGGGTCCTTGGTTTCCATCAGCTCAGTTCAGCTGGGGTGGCTCAGCCTTCAGGGTGCTGCCCTGCGACTGTTTAACAGTGTCTGTCTTTTTTATATTTGCCTTCGACCGGTACGTCCTGCGCCGGAGCCCCGCGGCCGCTCCGCGCCACGCGCTCTTTTATTTTTGTAATACAAGGTTTCCGAGCCTGCCCTGCCTCCTCCTGTGTTCCCAGGGGTCTGGGGAGCTGGGAGGAGTGGTCAGGGGTCCCTCTTGGCTGCCCACTCACTGTGGAAAGGGCTGTGTCTGTTCAGGATTCCCCCTCCACATGAGGGATTGTCGTGCCCTGTCTCTGCCTCAGTGGCTCTGCCAGGGGCAGAAGGGGCACTGGGCTGGCTGGTGCCACACAGGTCTGGGTTGGGTCCACCCCATATCCAAGTTTTAGGTAGCACAGTCCATACAAATTCATGAGCCCAGCAAGCCCTGCCAGGCTGGAGAGCCAAACGCAGGAAAACCAGGGCAAGTGGGTGACTCTGGTTTTAATTATTACTTACCCTCTTCCTCCACACATGGTTTGAAATAAGGGTTTAGGAACCCTTTCAAATTCTGTGGGAATTGGGCTTTTCAGAGCCCCCATAGCAGAGCAACAGCCTGTGATAGCCCCTGCTCCCTCTCTGACTGATTCCATCAGCTCCACTGAGCACGTCCCGTCTGGGAGAACCCAGACACAGGCATGGAAACAGGAGATAAGGGTGGAAGAGGGAGAAAGATGGGGGTGGGTGGTCCAGGGGAGGAAGAGATGTGCCCTTAACCCGGGTCTCGGGGGTGCTCCCCACTCAGGACAGTCCTCTGGGGGCTCTGGGTGTGCACCCACAGCCAGGCAGCACCTCCACGGCAGCCACGTGTCACCCTGTCCCAGTGGGGTGTCACACAGTCCCAGTCACACTGATTTTGGGGACAATACCTGCTGGATGAGCCCAGGAGCCTGATGTTGGACCACTTACATCTCTTTTTCACTCTAGGGCTTTTTAAAGGGCTCCTGGGAGGGAACCACCTGGGGATTCCCCCAGCCAGCACAGCAGGGACCATGCACAGACCCCAGCAAGGCTCTGATGGGTTTCAGCCCCACCACGAGCTTTAACTGTCCCCAGCACACAGACACTGCCCACTCCTCCTCACACCAACATGCAGGTGGCAGATCTACACCCCAAAAAAAGCCCCCTCTGAGCAGCCCTGCTGTGTTTGTGGTCACAGAGCAAAGGGGCTCCTGTGATGCCCCTTCCTCGGCCCCTTCCTTCCTAAGCCGGCTCAGAAAATGAAAGCAGAGCTCTGGGTTCCGCTTCCTGCCTCTCGCTGGCCTCACTTCCCTATTCCCTCACTCTGCTCTTCACTCCAGCAGCTTTTCTAAATCACACAGGGTGATTCTGGGGTAGGACAGGGAGAAATACACAGCTGGGGTGGCAGTTAGGAAGAAAATATCCAGCCAGAGCAGTAATGATGTTCCCTTTCCCTCCTTCCTTCTCCTGAACTGGAATTTGGGATTTTGTCCACCTGCCCCATCTCCCACAGCAAACTGGGGGGAGTAAAACCAGAGGGTGCAGGTGCAGGCACAGGAGGTGTGAGATCTCTGGCTGCTGTGGGGTCCTGCCCTGATTTTGGGAGCAGGAACCAACACCCAGGTGATATTTTACCAAATGAAAACCTGACCAGCACTGCAGCTCAGGATCAGATTCCCGCAGGGAGAGAGGTGCTGGATACAGCCCCATCCCAGGGAATGGCAGCTGATGGCAGCTCCTGCTTCCCCATGGACATGCCCACGGGGAAACTCCAGTGGAAATACACTTGGGAGGACGTTTTAAGCACTTTGAGCTTCTCTTTATCTCTGATACATTCTGGAGGTGCAATTGCACAAATGACTGTGCAGCTTTCCCCAGAGGGATCAGAAGCAGCACTACAGAAACTCCAGCTTCAAATGCCTCCAACTGTGAGGTTTTGGCAAGATAGACTGAAAAAAACCACATTGTTCCTTTGTCCCTAATGTTTAGCAAAAATCCAGCTGATATCATGATGAGAGCAGAACCCTCCTTTCCAAATCCCCCCCCAGCAAACCTCTGGATAACACACACAGAAACCATTTCTGAGCAGGCAGAGTGACTTCTCACTGCATATTCTCACTTCAGACCTCCATCTCTAAGCACAAGGTCCACATTTTCTCATTCCAGCCTCCCTTAACCAGCAGTTTAATCTGTAGGGATGGACTTGCCAGGATTTGGGATCTTCACACTCCACGTTCGGGGTAAGATTTAACCACCAAAATACCCACGAAGTGAAGGAAGACTACAGGTTCTCAGCTTGTACAGCTGCCAGCCACTAGGACATTTTCCAGAGCACAAGAATTCCAGCCAACAGGTTCATGTAATAAAAGCTGTTTGGGAGGAAAAAAATAAATCCACATACATCCATACCATGCACGTGTCCAGCTCTGGATAGGACACAGAGCACCAGACAGAGATCAGCAGCAGAACCAGAGACATGAGAGAGGATTGTGCCAGCATTCCCTGGATATAATGCAAGTATTAAATCCAGAAGTCATTATTCCTGGTTTAGACTTTACCATCCCAAGACAAAGAGCCCCAGCAGGGCAGCCCAGCTAACCTCTGCAGAGCTTTTAAATTTTATTTGCTTCAGAAGTGGATTTAGAGAGGAAACACACCTTAAGTCCTTCCCTTGGGCCACACAAGGCACGGAACACAAATTACCAGAAATAAAAAGGCAATTGAAGGGTTTTGCTGCATTTCTTTTGTGCTTTAGTCACTGTTTGGGGGGCTGGTCATTTTACCTTCAAGGCTCCAGGTATTTTCTCCTCCCAGTCCCTGCTCAGCCACCTACAGGTGGGACTCTTGTGCCTTCATGATCACTGTGGGTCCCTTCCAGCTCAGGACATTCTGTGGGGAAGATTCCAGTCAGGAATGCACACTCTGAATTCATGGAAAGCAGAATTACTATGGAGCTACTAAACTTTTGAGAGGGGTGAGCAGGAGGGGAGTCCAGGAGAAAACAGGCCATCAGACAAGGCTAAGAGGGAAACCTCATGATCATAAAGCAAACACCACCAGTGAACACCCTGAGTGGAAAAGAGAAGGCACCAGCCTTGGGAAGAACCTCCTGAAGTGAAGGCAGTGAAGAATTCCCAAGTTCCTCCCTCAGCAGAGACAGGATTTGTGGGTTCTAACACACAAGGAGGGTGTCAGGAAGCAGAGGGAGGTGGTTTATTCTGGTTCCAGGAGGCATTTTTGTTCTGGGATGACTCCCCTTGATGGTTCTCATCTGTCCTGGCACAGCCCCAAGGCCCACACGTGTGCTTGGTTTGTGGGCAGGGTTTCTGCTGCATCAGCTGCTCAAGCCCTTTATCCTGATTTGTTCACATTTCATACTGACAAATATTCCAATATTTAATTGACAGCATAAGGTCTGGGAAAAGGCAATTAGGGACAGGTTGTGGAGGGGCCAGTTCCTCACAAGACCAGCGTGACACTCAAACACTGCTTAAGTGACAGTGAAACTGAAGGGGAGGAGCTGCTTAAACAGGAAAACCTGAGCCTTTAAAGCAGCAGTTTCTAAAGTAAAGCCTGAAAATATTCCGGGATGTGGTTCCCCATTCTCTTGCCCTACTCAGGGACAGCAAAGCCTCTCCTGTCCCAAATCCCTGGTAGAGTCAGAGCAAGACCAACCAGATTCCTCCACTTCTGCTGGGAGATTCATTTCTGGAAGGGAGCTCATGGTATCTCCCATTTTTCTGGAGGCCAGAGGCTTTCCTTCTCCAAATGTTGCCTTTTAAAATGACTGGACAATGCATCCAAAGGAGAAAGAGAGGTCAGTGGTGGCCTTGGCAGTGCAGGGGGATGGTTGGACTGGATGATCTGAGGGCTTTTTCAACCTCAGTGATTCTCTTATTTATGATGTGCACATGAAGAGCCAACAAACCAGCCCAGCTACTGTCCTGCCAGGTGAAGAGGAGATGTCACCTTGCTCAGGGGCAGCCTTGGGCAGGACACACACTCACCTGACCCAACATCACAAACAGGACACTTCTCCATCTGTCCCAAGGGATGAATTCCAGAAAGGAAAAATTTCCTCCTTCATTTAAGGGCCTTGGTGGGAAGGAAAAATAATTAATGGTTTAATGACTTACCTTGAGGCGCCACTTCCACAGAAGAGACACTGCATTGCAACCACCAGCACTTTCATATAAATGATAATTTTATTGTAAATAAAATGATACATTGGCCTGGCTTTGCACTGCAAGCCCCCGGTCGGAATATAGAGACTACTGGGTCAAGGTCTTCTGCACAATCCAGGTTAGAGCTGCTTCTCCCTGCTCTGCACCACTTATGGTGGGAATAAAATCCTTTTCTTCACCTCTGAACTGCCCCTGGCACAACTGCCTTTGCTAACTGGGAAATTCAGAGCTGTTCAGTGAGATCTGCTCGGAACCAAGGCTGGGTTTAAACACCTGAAGCCCAAACATTAAAACACAGAGGAAATGTGGTTTCTTTTCCTGAAAATTAAAGCCTGACTGAATCCCAGCTACAAGGGCAGGTGTCAAGGTGACAGATCAATCTCTCCATGCAGCTCCAGGTGAGCCCCAGTTCCTGGGACCTCACTCAGCCCCCTTTGCCCACCCAAAAACACATTTACAACAGGAATGTTGGTGGTTATGGAGGTTTCCAAAGTTATCCCAGCTCTGGGCACTTGGAAGTACCAATTTCCCTCTTGGGCAGTTTGTGTTGGTAATTAATGGCAATGGGAACTGTTTGGAGCACCAAATCCTCTGGAATATTACTGCAAAAATAAAATAAATCCAAATTGCTGCCACCTCCTGCCACCAGAATGGGCAAAGATCAGATTTTGCGGAGAGCAAGCAAATAACCTGGAATGCACAGAATCGTCACACCAAGCCCAAAATGCCACTGCTTTGTTTCCTAACAAGCTCAGGGACCACCAAATCTCCCAAGTTCCTCTCTGATGGGACTCTCAGACATTTTTCTGCCCACTTTCAACCGTTTCAGGACACTGGGGCTGATAATTTCTGCAGCACTGTCCATCAAGGATCCCAATACTATTCCCTGTACATCCCTCCCTGGAAGGAACAGCAGGAAACTCAACGTGACATTTGGACTGGACACAATAGCTTACTGTCAGCCTGGCACTCTCCTCCACTCTCCCCTAAATGAGTTGATTCCCAGTTTTCCCCAATTCTGCCAGCATGGAGAGGCCAGATGTAATTCAATTTTGAGGTATAATCACATTTATGTCCACTCAAAGCTCTTTTGCTGCCAGGGCTGTTAAGAGCCCGTGGGATCAATGTCAGCCCCAAGTTATTCACCGGAGCAGCGGGCTCAGGAATCCAGATCTTCCTTTTCCAGAGGGCTGTGAGGAAACAAAGAAGCATTTTGGCTTGGCTCTACTCGTTATAAACCATCAGCAAATTCTCTGCAAAACCAGCTGCTTTTTTTTCCTTTTAAAATTCATAAAGGCGTCAAATTTATTTCCCCTCCTCCTCCCCCCCAACCCCGTAACAGTCGATATATATAAAAATCACCAAATATGATCTTTTACGATATAAATAAAAAAAAAAGTATGAGGCATCACCGTTTACATGATGTAAAAAGAGCTAAAAAAGAGCGATATAAACTACATTCATAAAAGTGCATCTCCAAACAGACAGGTAATGCTTTGGCTTGTTCCTGTGCCGAACGGGCGGCGCTGGGCCGGGGGCTGCGATACACAAGTCCAAGCTGGCACCCCATGTTCTCTGTCACTGTACAGCTATTTAATTCCATTACTACAGGCTGCAATACAGGTGGATACACGGAGTAGGCACATCTCAGCATAGGGAAGGGCCAGGAGCTCCGGAGGGGACAGGACTTGAGCCCATCAGTGCTCTTTGCTCTGCTCTGGAACAGCGTCCCGTGACGCGGATGAGGTAAAAGCCACCACAGGTCCTGAGGATTGACTTGCTTTAAAATGCTAAAAGTGACACTGGTTCCTCATGCCCTGTTCTCTCCCAGAACACAAGGTGTGGGATAACAAGGGAAGACCACGGGAGAAGGTCTCAACCTGGTGAGGACAAGCCAAGGGGAAAGAGAAACCCCCGCAGGCATCACCGCGCTCCCGGTCCTGCAGGGTGAAGGGTGGTGAGGAAAGATCCCAATCTTTGGTATATTTAGGTGCTGGTTGCAAGGCATGAGAGTGATGCTGGGCCCCTTCAGGAGTGCTGAGCCCCTCCCTCATCCTGTCACCCAGACTCCAGGGATGGTGTCACATTCCCCAGCCAAGTGGTGTCACAGGCTCCCTAAAGCCCTCGCTGCCCCTCAGTGCAACAGTGAAGTGCAGGCCAGAACTCAGGCCAAGGCTCTCAGGACAATTTGGAGTCAAGTTCCAGGCTGGGAAAAGATCAGCAGAAGTGCTCTCACTAGAATTAAATAAATTATCTCCTAAGTGCATCCTTGTGGTAGTGCAGGGAGGGAAACCAACACCAGCTTTCACTGGTTATACATTGCTCTGGGTTTGGCACAGGAAAAACACTTCAGAGTGTTAAATCCTTTCAGGACTTTTGGTTGGTTGGGGTTTTGAGGGTTCTTTTTTCCCTTTTTTTAATTTAACACAATATTTATATGTGTTCAAGGAGTTTGGATTCATTAAAACTTGCCTTATCCTTCCATTAGCATTCACTTAAAAACTTAATTTTACTGCATTATGAAGCAATTTTCAAATTTTTATGGGGGAGAAGAGTGGAGGTGTGTGGAGCCTTAATATGGTTTCCAATACCAGAGCAGAACACCTTTAGTGTTGCCTTATAAAGCAATGTTTTAGCTAATTAACATTTGCTTTTCTTAGTTTCACTTCTCAGAGATAACTTACAATTACTCCATGAATTCCCAGCACTTAAAACCTGCTGGTGTTTCAGGAGTGAAACAAGGATTATTAGTGGCCAACCCAACCCAGAGGATTTGGGGCCATCAGGGACTCAGTTCTCAAACTTGTGGTACCTTTCAAAAGCAAAATCATGGATGCATTTTGCTGGTACCTGTGTGGGGATCTCATTTTAGGTATTTGCTACCATTTCAAACATTCTCTCTGGTTCTCTGTTTGACTTAACTCCTACAAAAGCTTATTTCAATTGGGCATTTTACAGAACTCTTAAAATGACTTGCACACCTGTAAAACAAACCACACTGAAGGGCTGAGCTCGATTTCAGCTTCCTGTGCACAAGAAAAACGAGTGTCCAGCTAATTCTGCCCATGAAAAACTCCATTTCCCATTAGCCAGGTGCTCAAGGAAATGCTGAAGTAAATTCCTGGGCGCCAGATGGACTGTCTTTGGTTTAGAGGATGGTAAAAAGTTACCAGCCAAAAAGAGGGATGCAGTAGGAAGCTGTTCTGAATTCCTTTCCAGAGGGGTTTTGTCTGGACCCAGCAGCCCCAGAGAGAGAAGCAGGAGCACAGATTTGTTGGCTACAAGGACACAAACTGACACTGCCTTAAAGCCAGGACAGATCAAGCCTTGGAAATCAAGGTCTGGATTTCCCAATGTCAGTGAGAGAGCCCTTCCCTCAGGCCCTGGAGTGATTGCATTCTGCTGAAACTTTTCTGATTATCCTGACATTTAGCTAGAAAGACCTCCCTCACCCCCACCCCAAAATCCATGGGTTCATTATAAAATAACACTATTCACATACTTCTGAATCAATATTTTCTGAACACCTTCAGATGCTGAATACTTAAGAAGAAAAATATATCATACTATAGCGAGCGCATGCTCAGTGACACATGGCTTTTGGCTGGATCCAGGACCTGGAGATGCCTCTGGAGCCCCTGGCTGGAAACCTGGGACCCACAGGGACCCAGCTGGTCTGGAGGCTGTGCATGTTTCTGTCCTGAAGAGTGGAGCTCTTCCAGCTCCCACCTGGGTTCAGATTTCTTCCTGTTCAGCCAGCGAGATGCTTGTTGGACTCCCACTCCCCGGCCTGCAGAAAACACGCAGCCAGCTGCAAGGTCACATCCAGGTAACTCAGGGCAAAAATCCAGCTGTTGGCAGGATGAAGTCCAGCAAACTAAGGAATCAGGCACGAGAGCAGACCCCAAGTTCCTTGGCATAACTTCCCCAAAGGACTAGGCCAGCTGAGTCGGCATTTTGAAGATGCAGCACCACAAGGGGCAGTTGCAACGAGACCAGACGGGGCACGGAAAGCCCAGCAGGAGCTGCGAGCAAGGGAGGTAATTCAGTACTGGAGCTGTGCAAACTGGTGTCTGAGCAGCTCTTCAGCAGAGGGTCTGTGCCTGGCTTCCACAAAGATCTGCTTTAGGAAGTCCCTGCAATGTTCTGATATGTGGGAGGGGAGCTGGGGGTTGGTGGGCTGGGTGGCGATTTTGAAGATCGCTGCCATGGCTTCGTACTCTGCCCAGGGGGGCTTCTCTGTCAGCATTTCCACCACGGTGCAGCCCAGGCTCCTGGGAAAGCAGGCAGGAAAAACACAAGTGAGGATTGACTCAGTAAAGCACAGTGTTCAGGGAGAGCTTCCAAGCAGCCAAGAGCAAGGCACAGCTCTGGGAAGGGCTCTGAAATGGGTTTGTGCTCAGAACATCCCATGTGTGCTCCAGCTCAGAGCCAGAGCTGCCAGCACTGCTGCTTTCCCTGCTGCCAGGAGAGCAGGGAAGTGCTGAGCCAGGGGGGCTGGTCCCACTGTGGCTCTGGGAAGTGCCATCTGTCCTGCTCCCCCTTGCTGGAATTCTCCTCTCAGGAAACACTTGTGTTAACAGGGGGCAAGAGATGGATGCGAGGTGTCCCTGAAAGCACCATCTGACCTCGGTTCTTCAGGCGCCGCTGCCACTGTTGTAACTCAAAGGCACTTAGAGAATCACAGGATGGTTTGGGTTGGAAGGGACCTTAAAACCCACCCAGTTCCAACCCCCTTCCACTACATCATGTTGCTCAGGTGCTCAACTTGCTGAGTTGCAAGGTAGAAAAGAGACTTTTTAACCAAGGTCCAGTGACTCGGAGCTCGTTGACCCCACAAAACCATTTCAGCAAAATCACTTTTCAGTCACAGCCTTGGAATGCCAATGTGGGGTGAAAAAAACCCCAACCTAATAATATCTCCACCTCACAAAAAACCATCAGTCCAAAAATAATTAAAATCATAACAGCTCCAAACTGGGAAGGCAGAAAGTTAAATCCCAGTGGGACAGATGCATCATTACCTTAAGGAAAAATCCCTTATAAAGTTAATGGGGCTCTGCAGGCTCTTCAAGGCAAGGACGTGATTCTGGGGACATGGTTGAGCCACCTTTCCGAGGCAGACGTGACACCAATACCTTCCCAGGGAAGATGGTTCTGCAGCACTGCAGTGACTGGGGTTTATTCCAAAAGGATTAACTGCTTCCTCCAGGCCATGGATTGAGCACAAGCACTTAGTGAACTTTCAATATCCAGTGCTGTGTTTTTATCACATCTTTCCATTAAAAAGGTAAAACTGCCTCCTCTACCTTTAAACTAAGCCCTCTTTGGAGGTGAAAAACAGGGAAAAGACATTTTTAGAGGCAGACTTGCCTCAACTGCCAAGGCAAGGAAGGAAAGGAATTAAATCCAGTGAATACGCAAGAACTGATTTCTCGATGAGGTTTAAAATCCAACGTGAAAATTTTGCACTGTTTTCCAGCCATTTCAGACTTACTAGAGGAGAGTACAGAAAATGCAAACCATGTGTGCTGAAGTGCTGGGGGTTTGCTCAAAAGCAAGCAGGGATATATTATTGTTTAGACTGATTTATACCGTTTAAGCAGATCCGGTTTCTTTAAGATATTCAGCAAACAGCAGGAATGTTTTTCATGTCAAGTCACTCCAGCAATAACAAATAGCTCACATATTCTGCTATTTAGGAAAAAGAAAATTGGAGAGGGGCCTGCAGCAGTGGCACAGAGCCAGGTGGATGGATCTGTTACGTTTCGGAGCCCCTCGGCCATACACATCCACCCTGGGAGCGACTGCACTGGAAAATTCTGACCCCCCTAAATAATGGTGGGGATTGTAGGAACTGGAGCCCGGCCAGCAGCAGTGACTCTTTGATGGGAATGGACCAATGTCAGCACCAAGAGGAAATCCACAACTGCATCAACCCAGGGGGAAGGGCACGTGCTCCATTCTCCCCCCAAGCATCCCAGCTGGGGGAGTCTGCAGAGTTTAACTCTTTGCATACGGGACATTTCAGCTGCTTCCACTGGCTGCTTGTGCAGGGAACAGGCCTGGCTTGACTGGGGAGGCACAAACAGACCTTTTGTTGCTGCCTTTCGGTTTAGTTTTATAATCTCACCTTTTCAAGGCCTCCAAAACCAACATTTTGGCACAGGACCATCTTGCTCTTTTGATAGAGGCTGTTTCTTGGCTGTGCCAATAATAGCACAGCTACAGTTTCCATTCATGCAGATCATCTCTGATCTGACCTGGAGCTTTTGCATTATTCCAGGTTTGGCCATCTTTCCTTTTAAGCTCAAATTCTATTTGTTTCCAGTATGTTTTAAGCATAACTAAATGAGTGGGGTCTCCCTAAACAACCTTCAGTTGCTCTTCCAAGGGGTATCACAGAATATCCCTAAAGGGATCATTAACTCAACCCTGGGACTTCACAGGACACCCCAAAAATCCCACCTGAGAGCATAAGGAGGATGACAATGTTGCACCAGTCAGAAAGCAAACAATCAGCTATCAGTTCAAGGGAGGAATGAGTGGCAACTGTTCCTGAAAAACTAGAAGTGCCCCTGAAAAGCTAAACGAGTGGTTGGGAGCTGACACTGCAAACACAGCTTGGGTCATGCCTTGGGCTCAAATCAACGACTTCAGCTTCTGATCCAGACAAAAGGTGGATTTGGATATATGGATGAGAGAGTGTACCTTATGTGGCTCCAGGAAAGCTGTAAAGTGATCTATGGGCACAAAGTGAAAGGCTCACCAAACATCTGCTTTCCTCCCGTAGCCTTCGCCGCTGATCACCTCCGGGCTCATCCAGTACGGGGTGCCCGTGACGGAGCGGATGCCTGTCCCAGACATACAGATTGTCTGCAGCCGTTTGCTGGCCCCAAAGTCCCCAAGCTTCACATTCCCAGCAGAGTCACGGAGAATATTGGCTCCTGCACAGAAAGCAAACCAGAAGACAGCTGTTTCCAAGCGATCCAGCCCTTGGATCTGCGGCCCCAGAGCCCATAGCCAACCCCAAATACCCGTGCTCATGGTATGGCTCCTTCCCCACGAAGCCTCAGGTGACCTGCTGAACATCATTTCTTTAATTCAGGCTGTAGACAAGCCAACTGTTAATGGCTGTAAGCGGGAAAAACTTCGGGGAAAAACACAAGGAAGTGAAGGGGGGAGGGAAGTGAAAGCTGAGTCAGCAGCAGCATTGTTACAGCGCCTGTAAACAGCTCAGCCAGCCTTGCAGGGCCCCCAGGCCACAGGCTGAGAGGGAACAGAGCTGTGGAGAGAAGGATTTTCTTGGGATGCTGCTTTGGTGAGTGCAAGCATTGCTTTCTGGTCAGCTGGGTAACAGATGTAGCCAATTAAACCACTTTGAACTCCTACAATAAACAAGTCAATCTTCACTTTACTTGGTCAGAGGTCCTGAACATGAAGCACCAGGGGAAAAAAGCAAACTTTAGGGCTTAGCTTGTGTGTGTGGACACAAACTGAGGCTTAGACACCAAAACCAATTCTTCCTCCAAAGCTGCAACGAGATCAAGAACCCTGTGCCTATGGGAAATCCTTCTGCTCTCAAATCAAATGCACTTGTGCTGGGGGAGTTTTATCCCTTCACTTGCCCAGCTGAATTCAGAATCCCATGTTTGTCCATCCCTCCCTCTCACCCTTTATGTCCCTGTGCACAATCATGTTGCTGTGAAGGTACGAGACTCCCTCGAGGATCTGCCGAGTGTATTTCCGGGTGACATTTTCCGTGAGAGCTCCGTACGCCTTCAGCTGGTCTTTCACTGACCCCTGCACCAAGAGCAAACACAAAACACTGGCAAAGAAAGGACAAGGCACAAATCTTGCAGTCCCCATTCAATTCCCACGAGCCATGACTGTGTTATGCATCCAAACAGCCCAGTAGTGAATTCTGGCCTCTCCCAAAGCCTTTCTGTGAGGCTCTCTGAGCATCTTGCCCTAAGAAGCCCTTTTTAAGAATAGCAAGGACAGGCAAAAATAGCTTAAGGAGGTTCTGTCTGCTTCCTTCATGCTGGTACAACTGGTTGTGAAGACAAGCAATAATAAAATAGTTCAGCAGACTGATCCGGGTCAAAAGCCTCCCTTTTTGCAGGGTCAGTTTTAGCCTCGTTTGCTGTACCATGACTGTGTAATTCAGTTGTTATGATTTACAAGTTGGCCCAAGTCCTCTGAAGTACTTTGGTAGAACAAATTTAGACTGAAGAAAAGAACTGTCTTTGGTGACTAATAAAGAGAATGTATTTAATCTACAAGACGCTGGAGAAAAAAAGACCCAAAGAGGTTACTTGGGCAGAAATAAAATGAAAGTGGTGACATTACAAACCAGGATGAGAAGGGGCAGCCCTAAGAAGGTCTAAGGTGGATGACACAGTCAGGGGGATCACAGCAACTAATAAACTCCCTTTCTGATCCATGGCTGTGCTGCTTGTGCCAGCTCTTACCCCAGGCATGTACTCCATGAAGATGGTCAAGGTCTTCTCTGCCCGATCCCGTAAGCAGCCGTAATATTGGACAATACGTTCGTGCTGGAGATTCTTCAGCAGCTGAATTTCACACTCCAGGGCACTCACTTCCTATGGATGTTGAAGGAGAAAATGAGGTCGCAGCCCCAGGAAATATTCCATCCTAATAGATTTGTCATGCCACTGGCAGGATGAAACTACTACTGCACTGCAGAGTGTAATCTGTGGCATTGGAAAAGGCAAACACTGTGAGTGCTTCGTGTTAATTCTGACTGTGTGATCATAAGTACCAGTGTGGAAGCTTTCACAGGACAAAGGCAGTATCATACATGGATTTAGTACCAGAAAAACTTTGTTCCTTGCCTTGATTCTCTCAGGGTGGCTGAAAGGATTCTTCACCCACAACACAGGTCTAACCTCACTTCTCACACTAAGCTGAGGGTTAATTATTAAACAGCTCTGACTTCAGTTACAGAACTGTCAGGAAACTCCCTGTAGGAACCTCAGCTCTTTAGAGAGCAGAACTTACAGGTACTGGGAGTTCCTAAACTTCTGTCACCGAGTCCTGGTCTGATTCACACTGCTGATTTTACTGGAATCAACCTTACAAAAGGCTTCCTCTCTTATTTACTTCAAGGAGTCTGCAGCTGCCACTGGAAGGTGTCAGGTTCAGCTCTCACTCTGGGAGAGGATGCAGCTCCTCAGAGCAGAGACCTGGATGTTGTAGGGACACACGGAACCAGAGGAAGCTACTTCATCAGGCCAATTTTAAGGTTTGGAGTTTCAGTGCCTTCAAAATGTATTCCAGCCTGTTCCTCCTTGGCTCAGAGTTACTGTCTGAGTTACAGCAGAGACATGGTAGAACTTAGAAGTTCCCAATTTAGGACTTATCTTGGCACCAGCATCCCGTATAAAATCAGAATAATTAAATCTTCATGGATCAGTTATTCCAGCTCAAAGTGAATTAGTTCAATGTTGGGAACCTGGTACATTGTTGAAACACAAGCAAAGAACCCAACACCATTCCAGCTGCACCCATTGTGAAGGGAGTTGTGTGCTATCCCATAATTTCAAGGTGCCCCTTCCCATCTCCACTGTTTCTAATGGGTTGTCACATCCCTCTTCCTCATTAATTTACACACCACAGGTCAATTTGTTTTAAAGGACAGGGAGAATTCAGAAGTGAAAACTGGTAATTAACACACTCGATACAGGGTGTTCCATATAAACCCAGGAGTGGGTTTTGGAAGTGCAAGCACCTTTTTTTGGTTCAAAAGAGCAAAAATCTCCTACTCTCCCTGAGTTTAGTTTCATTCACATCCATGTCTAACCAGGAACACAGGGCAGTCTAGTATTCCTCAAGTAACTTGGCAACAAACCAAAAAGCTGAGAAGGGAGAGCCAAAAACAAAGCCAGAAAACGGATTTTAGTTTCAGGCTGAAGTTAATAATACAGAAAAGTAATTTTTAAATGACTCTTATTCTTCTCCACATCACTTGAAACCCTAGTAGGAGCTAAACAAGACGCCAGCTTTCAAGGGCAGACAGATAGAGGGTTTCAGAAGCTGGGATGAGAATTACCTTGCTCGTTTCAGGGCTCTCTGGGTCAAACTGGACCTGTTTGGCTGCAAGTTCTCTGCCCGTGTCCACGTCGTAGCACAAATACACCCGGCCAAAGGCGCCCTGGCCCAGCAGTTTCCCTCGGCGCCAGTTGAGTGGAGCACTCGGAGCTACAAGGGAACAGGAAGAATTTCTCATCTCATTACACTATTTAAAAACAAGGGTTGTCAAGGCTTGAAGCAGGAATTCTGGAGCTGAATAAACACGAGGCTCTCTCCTCCTTACAGTGTAAGGGAGTAGGTGGCAGAGCTCTGAGCAGGATCCAGCCATGCAGACTCTCAGGGCCTGCTGGCTGGTGTCCTGTTAAAATGAAACCACAAAGCATCCTGTGAATATGTGCTACAGACAAGCTATTCGGTGAGCTTGATGGAATTTCATTCCACCAGCAGGTGGATTCTACCAAGCCACTATTTTAAGAGATGGTGTAGCACTTAAAGAGCATCTTCCAGCCCTTGATCTGTAGTTATGACATGCATCAGATGAGGAAGGGCTGGATCAGCCTTGCTAAATCAATCCTACCCAGCTGGGAATGACTTAAGTTTCTGGGACAACTTGAAGGACATTGTTCTGAGTTCTTTGCCAAGTTAGCCCAAGGATTTCACTGCAAAGCTCTCTCTACAGCAGAACAATTAGAAGCAAAACAATTCCCTACTAGACAGCGATGAAGCTGGGGCTGTAAGGTTAGCACAGTGTGTGCATCCTCTTTAGCTGCAGAACAGTCAGATTCCAATAAAAATACACACTAGGCCCAGCAGGAGGTTACATCCACAGGGAATTAGGAGTCCTCACATCCCAAAGGCAGCAGCCTCCTGACCCAGAGATGAATACCTGAGCCCTGTTTTCCCAACTGCCCTAAATCCCAAAGCATATTACTCAAAAGCCAGTGCTTCAGCTCCAACTTTGAAAGCAACACCACCAGACTCCTGCAGTGCAATGCATCCAATTAGGTTGTATCTAGCAAGAAACTCTAAAAACAAAGCCAGGAACCAGCCATCTGGACAGTGTGAAAATATAGAAGAGCTGAGAGATTAGCTTTGCCATGTCTAATTTAATCAGATTTACTGCCAGTCAGTATTTTAGTGTAGCAAGCTTACTCTTCATTTTGATCCCTGAATTACTGTATGGGATATCTGAAGTTCATCAGTAATGACTTTTGTTCCATTTCTTTTTTTATAATACAAAGTTGTCCAAAACAACAACTCAGGGATGCTATTAAAACACAAGTAAATCTTTCTACTAAAGAGCAAGTGAAATACATGCAGCTCTCAGCTACTAAAATAACTGTGACCCATAAGCCTGACTACAAATGTTAATGTGTCAAGAAAATAAACAAGCCCTGAAAAGAGTCAATGAAGGTTTTTTTTACTTCTTAGCTGGATTTCCAAGGCTTTCCAAGGGCAAAATGAGCTCCCAGTGCATATTCTGAGAAGGAAAGGAAGGTGGGTGAGACAAACAGGTCTCAAAGCACAGCCTGGTTAAGGATGTGGTTCTAATGGCTTGTTAAAACCAATTTATGATCATATACTGGGTCTGGAGCTCATCTCTACAGCCTTCCTTGCCCCCAGCCCAGGAGGCCTTTGCCCAGGTGGGATCAGGGAGTGCTCACATTTGGTGGGAATGTTCCTCTCCTGCACCCCGAGGGCGTTCTCGCTGTCGGCGCTGCGGAGGCGGCCCCGGGGGTCCAGGTACTGCAGGGCCAGGCCCAGGTTCTCCCCGTTGGTGCTCAGGGAACGGCTGGAAGGGACCAAGGTGAAGAGATTCCCTTGGTGACGCCGTATCCTGGGGAATGTCCTCCGGCCTGGGGAGTGGGGGGAAGGAAAAGAATGTAAATAAATGCTTACAAGTGGAAGGAAATGGCTGGGGGTTGAGCAGCAAGGAGAAGGGAGGGAAAAGCCATGTTCTGTTCTGTTCCCATGGAGCAGAATCTGCTGCCAAACAGAGATGCAAAAATATAACAGTTCAGGGCTGGTGCTGCCTGAGTTCAGTACAGCTCTGGATCACTCCCAAAGCAGAAGGCAGAGAACACTTTGTAATGCCCTCAGTGCTGTAGTGCAAGATCTAAACTTGCCTTCCGAAGCCAAAATCTGGCTTAGAGGCTACCACACAAGCTCAGAGGCTGGTTAACAATGACTCCCAGAATGACTTTCTAGATAATGTGCCTGCACTTGGAAATAAAAACCATAAACAAAGATTATGGCGACTTGCACCTCGTGAAATTGTCAGAGGTTAATTTGCATAAAGCCATCTGACGAGCAGAGATGTAATTCTTTAAGCCCCTGCTATATTTAAAAGACCCAGAAGCAAGTCTGCATTATGAATTAGCAAAGCATAATGAATCCCTGAGGCAGGAACCCACTTTATATGGCCAAGGCTGATAACTGGGTCCACTGCCCACGTCCAGCAGTCCCTGATCAGCCTGGATATCCCCACACAGGACAGGGTAAACAAAGAATTACAAAGTAAATCAAGAATTACAACCAACCACCAAGGCTCTCCATGAAAACATGGCATCATGGATGGTGGCATCCACTCCAGCACTCACTGCAAGGGCCAGGGCACTTCCAGGCTGTTCAGCTGGAGTCACACTGCCCTGTGGAGGTTGCCCTGGGCTCACCCTGTTCCTGCAGGCTGGGATGGAAGGCCTGAGAACAACTCACCGTCGCTGTAGTCCTTGTGCTGCATGGAGACGTTGTAGCGCCGGGGGTAGGTCCCCCCTTTCCCTGCCTTGTCATAGATCTGATTCTCCCGGTCTGGAAGGAGAGGCAAAGACACAAGTGAGGCTCCTTCCCAAAGTCTAACTTCCAGTGACAACATTTTCCTGTGACAGCAGGGGTTTAGGAAGAGGTGATGAAGAACCTTCCAGTCAGCACGTGCCCAGCTGCTGTATTTATACAATCCCAGCAAGCATGGAGAACAGCCTTTGTGGCAGTGACATACCTGAGAACTCCTGCCTGTTATCAGGAAAGCTCTGTGCCCTCGACATCCGGGACTTCCGAAAAGAAGGACTATCAAAAAAAGAAGGCAAGGATCAAGTTTTGCTGGCTACTAGAGCAAAATCTACAAGAGCTTTAAATACAATACATACATTTGTAGGTTGGGAATGGTGACTCTCGAATCTGTGTCCCTGCAATGATTTTATGTCACATCTGCAAAGCTAAAGCCAGGTAAGCCCCAGCCAACCAGACTGTTTCCCAGTGTGGGCAGTCAGCCTTTCTGCCCAGTCTGAGCTGTTTATCCCCAGTCTGTGGTAAAAGATTCAGTGACTCCTTCACACATGGGAAGAGGAAGGCTAAAACCAAAGCTGAGAGGAAGAGCAGAACAGGGCAGCACTTGCTCACAGGGCAACAGAGATTTACCACAAGGGCTAAGAGTTCCTCTCATGAAAACTTGAGTGTACTTTCCTCTCCCAGCAGCAAAACACCAACCAGTAAGCAGTGCTCCTCCAGCAAGCCTAAGTAAGGCCCCTTACCTAGCACAAGGTCTTTAATATCTCAGGAGTTTACACAAACTCAACCTGTGCCAAAGCCATGCTACTGGCACTTTCTTTGTTAACCAGTGTAAACAGAGTAGCCTCATCCAGCTTTCAGATTCCCAAATGACATTCCTTTCTTACTACACAAAGAACAACAGCTTTCCCAGATGATGCCTACTCCTGCAACAAATAACCAGGAAGGCTTTTTATTGCTTCCCCTTCTTCACTTAAGGCAGAGAAAGGGGAGAGAAGGACAGGTAACTAATCAGCCCCCCCCGTAAATGAATCCATGCACACACAGTTAACTGCAAATGTTTCCTTAGGCCCCCATAAAGAGGAGGAAGAGAATGGCTACAAATCCAAACCTAAAGTGCTTGATGTAAAAGCACACATGACCTACAGGAATGAGCTTGGAGGAATCCTAAAAACATGCTGAAGCCCAGTATTACAGGTGCTGGGCAGCCACAGTTGCTATTCAGGTTAATAGAAGCTCTGGCTCCCCATCAGCACCTCAAGCAACACCAACAGCAAAGAAAGGGAAGAAAAAGAGCATCAAACTGTAACAAACTTCACCAAAGAAAGAGCCCCTCTATTTACCTCTGGAATTAGTTTTGTATCTTGCAGGACATAGGAATTTAATGTAATGCTCTATTTCTGTAACCTTAGAGTAGTTTGGGGTATTTTTTGTCGTTTTATTTTTTAGGTGAACAAGTAGAGCCTTGTCTAAAAGAGATTTAAATCCCCTGCAGCCAGATGTTCTCTGAGCATCGGCTCCACACAGGCTGCTCACTTCAGAACTTTGTATTTATAGCATAAAGCCACTGAAGCACCAGTTTGTTGGTCTGTGGCTCTGCCAGAAAACAAAACAGCCTTAAGACATAGTTAATTCTCTTTGAGAAGTACACTGGGATATAGGTAGGAAATAAGTTCTTATTTTGCTCCAAGAAAATTTAAGAGATGGAAAGCAGACTTTTGCCAGAGTACAACTGGCATTTCAATCTGAGCACACACACTCCTACCAGCTTGTACATTTGTACCTGTCTGCTGACCTGTCCAAGGACTGGCAACTTCCTGACACCGAGTTTTCAGCACTGCTTAGAGGGTCCAGCATCTGAAACACAGAAGAAATCACAAGGCAATATCAGTGCAGTCCAGGGCTCAGGAGAGGATCAGAGCCCACAACCGCTTCTCTGGAGAATGTCCATCTGAGGAGGGGAGTCTAAGTCTATTGAAATACATATTTCTCCTTTATCTCCCACACAAATTAAGTTCATATCCAATCTGAGACACTGCTTTAGGTGTTGAAGGACTCTGCTGTGAAAAATGGAAGTTTAAGTCAGCCTTGTGCTGCGTTTTGATCCCAGCTGCCTGCAGGAACAGTCCCTGCTGGTGCTGCTGCATTGCTGCCTCCACCTGCGAGTCGCCCTTTGGCCTCACTTCCTCCATTTGTCAATGCAGAGCCGAGTTTCAAAAGCAAGAGGGTCACAGACACCAGGCAATAGGAAACCTGAGCACACATGTGTGGCAGCCCCAAAACTGCTCACTCAGAGGGGAGGCAGTGCCCAGTACACACAGCAACTGATTCTGGCACCCCAAGGGCTTTGAACTCACACAGCTACAATCTGAAGCAGTTTAAATGCACAAAGCAGCACTTTTAGAATCCCAGTAGGGTTCTAGTTGGAAAGGACCTTAGAGATTACTCAATTTCTCACCCTGCCACGGCAGGGACACCTTCCACTAGACCAGGTTGCTCAGAGCTCCAGCCAACACTTCCAGGGATGGGGCATCCACGGTTTTCTGGGCAATTTGTTCCAGTGCCTCACGGTGCTGATGAGCAACCAGAGGTAGTGAATATTCAGGAGTGAAAAAGAGCTCCTTCTGGGCCAGCCTTGCTTTTCCCCACCCTCCTGCTCATACTTACACACTGCTCATTGGTCTCTGGGATGAACTCCCCTTCGCTGTTGATGCTGGTGTAGGAGCCCTGGCGAGCAATGCGCTGCTGCCTCTCGGGGACGTAGCCGGGAGGGGGGGAACTGCGCCCCGTGTTCTGGGAACCTGGGCCAGGGAGAAGGACACGCCTCACATTTATGCTGCTCCAATGAGACTGCATGTGCATGTACACAAAATGCAAACATCTCCTCTAACACCAGGCCTCCATGACCATGGTAACTCTGGAGTGAACCTGACAGCCTGGACAGATGGAACCATGAGGGGCCACGTCAAAAGCCAAACTGTTTGATGACGTTTTAGACACTACAGGGTTACTGGTGAAGCTCCTAACACAGCTTCTGCTCTTCCTAACCTCTTCTGCTCAACTTTCTGAGCATCATTTCAGTACCCCAGGGAAGGCAGAGGATTTCAGGCATCCCTGGCTTTTGGGCATGAACTTCATTTCACTGCAAATCTCCATTAAAGAAAACACCTGTCAGTGCAACCCATCTTCCTTATTCTAAGTTTGCATCCATTAGTATAATTTCCCCTGAGTGACAGCACATTCCTGCTAGTCAGCATCAGCTGAGCAGGTTATACTGAGCCTGAGCAATCTCAGTGTCACATGGGAGCACTGCTAGCTTTGGAAACAACCCCAGCATTTCTGGTTTACTGCGTGAAAAATCAAACGGTGTGGTCAGTTTGGGCAAAACTCTGCAATTCCTGTCGATTAGATGAGACAATTGGATGGACAGAGATGTTTAGAGCCCAAAGGATGAGAAAAACAGTTTGATCAACTGTTAATGGCACTACCTAAAGCATTTCTGCTGTGCAACCTACTGAGAGAAACTTCAGCCCTAGGATTTATTTTTTCCTCACAGATCTCTAAGAAGATGAAACTTTAGATACAGGAAGAAACAAACCCCCTTTTTAGCAGTGACTTATCCACCTGCAGCTCCCACTGTGAGCTCCAAGAACTGCTGTGGTCCAGCCAACCTACTCGAGGTCACCCATGAAGTCAGGGACAGCAGCTGAGGATCAGCTCTCAAGCTGTGCTCTTTACAACGCTGTCTTTAATTAACTGTGTGTACTCAGGTGCTATGAAAGATGGGTAAAGATCAGCAAATATTCTCCCAAGGAAAATATTTTCTACTGAAGTTGCTGTAATAGAGACTGAAAGTAAATGCTGGCTGAAGAGAACTGAAAAGCAGTGCAGACACCTCTGAGAGGGCTGAAAGGCAGAATACACAGTTTTGAGAGGGCTGAATGGCAAAGCACACACCTTTGGGAGGGCTGAAAAGCAGAGCACAACTTTGAGAGGGCTGAAAAGCAGAGCACACACCTCTGAGAGGGCTGAAAGGCAAAATACACATCTTTGAGAGGGCTAAAAGTCAGAGCACACACCTTTGGGAGGGCTGAAAAGCAGAGCACACATCTCTGAGAGGGCTGAAAGGCAAAATACACATCTTTGAGAGGGCTGAAAACCAGTGCATGCACCTCTGAGAGGGTTTAAAACCAGTGCAGGCACCTTTGAGAGGACTGCACAAAGGAAAACAATGCTGGCATGACTTCAGAGTGCATGGGGGGTGAACCACATGAGAGAACGGGATTAACAGAATGGCAGAACCATGAAGGACGGAGAAGACCTCCGAGATCCTCCAGTCCATAACCTGTTGCTCAGAGCTGCCCCCTGATTTTCCAAGCAGCTCCACAGGCTGTTTGGAGCCAAGTGGCGTGGAGATAAACCCAGGAGTGGCCGTGGGGCTGCCCCGAGGCCCGGGAACACTTTCACTCCTTCCGACACAATGCGGGGCTGGCCCGGAGCGAGCCCAGGCCCGGCTGGCACCGGCCCAGCCGCTGGTGTGGAAAGGCCCCCATCCCTGGGCAGGAAAAGGAAGTCGGCACTAAATCCATGTATATCAAAGGAAGTGAGTGGAAAAAACACAAGTGCTGCCAGAACGCTTAGCAACTTTTCTTTTTCTTCTTTTTTTTTTTTTTTTCCTCCTCTTCTAAATAAAAGTTATCTTCACTTCCAAGCCTCTGAACTGGTGACAGCAGGCTCGAGGCCCGTGCACTCTGGAGGACAGGAACTCCATGGATGTCTGTCCTGCCTGCAAAATGCTTTTTGCTGAACACTGCTTTGGACTTTCAGGGCATCACGTGGTAAGAAAAGGAGAGACTCTGTGCCTGAGACACCGGGAAACAGGGCCCATTCCTTTTGCAAATCACAGATAGGAAAAGAGAAGGAAGAAGAAATTGATGCAAGACTGAGCTATTGCCAAATTACCAGCAGCCCTCTGACAGAACTGGAACTCTTCATAAGTAACAGTCTGGTACTTTGACATGTTCAGAAAGTAAAACTAATGGTTTCTGGACTGATGAATGACAGAGGACATCCAGAGGCTGGGATAAGAGGAAAGAGCCTGTACAACTGGGATACAGAAGGGGCCCCTTATTACTACAGTTTACCCGTGACAGACACTCACTGTAGTCTGTTGGCTTTGGCACCATTATTTGGATACCTCAGAATGCCAATAAAGCAGAAATATATATATGTATGTATATTAAATGTTTTTGGCATTGAATTTGTCTGTGAAAAAAGATACGTGGTGTTCAGACGTGCATGGACACCACTGCCTTCTTCACAGGCCCAAGGAATGTTGCTCTTTTATGCACATTCCCTTCAAAGTAGGAAGGATGGGCAAAGTCCTTTTGTCCCCGTTTCAGTCACGTACTTCACAGGCTTTCAGCACTTCTTTGTTTGTTTGCTGCTTCAGAAAAGCAAACGGTACAGAAGGGGGTCAGCAGACTCCTGACAGGATACAGGCAGGTTTGTTAGACAAGTCTCACACTGAGATCTATTGGTTTGGTACTCGAGTCCTTCCCTCTGACCTCCCTCTCAGGTACCTCTGGCCACAAGAGTGGATCCAACTCTGGTTTAAACCCCCCAACATGGAGACTCTTCTAATTTAATCACATTTATTATTTGACACTTCCATTGCATTGCAAATACAGATCTGAAACCCTGTAATAATTATGCCTCAGGTTACAGGGTTAATAAAACTGAAGCAGTCCTTTGACACAAAGAACTGGCATAGAGAACAACTCTGCCATTCGCAGCTCCTGGTCCTGCCCTTGTGACTGGCATCATCTGTCCTCTGAAGCATTAGCTCTGACAAGCCCCAAAATAGCTGTAGGAACAATCAAGAGTCATCCTCTGCTTCTCTTTCCAGCAAAATTTACCTTTTCTCACTTCTAAAGCAGCAGTACTTTACACAGAACACCATCTTCATACTCTCTCACCTTCCTCCTGCTCTTTCACTGCTCACTGACCTTCACACCAAGGAGTCAAATCCTAAATCACAGACTTCTTTATTTTTTGGATCCATGTATCTTTGGAGCTGTTTCAGATGTTTTAGTTTTTGATATGAAAAGTCAACAGTTTTGAACATCCTTCGAGCACAGGTTTGAATAGTTCTGCAGTTATACAGAGGGTTTTAACACAGAAATTGGGAGGAATCAGACAAATCTACCAGAGATATAAGTAATAAAAATTACAGGAGTCTGACATGGACCTTTCCCCTACACACGAGTTCACTGAGCTAACAGAAACCCAAAGGAAATGAGACAAAGGTACATATTACTATGACTTTCCTCATCACCTTTTGTGCACCTCTGATATGCACTTCGTGCTCTACTCATCTGGTAATTCCAGGAGTGGAAGGTTAGGGAACTGGTTGGATATGCAGTAGTAATTCCTTGATTCCAAGTAAAATGCTTGATTACAGGAGTCAGGAGGGACTCCAAAGCCCGACATGAAAAAAAATCCAATCTACTTTCACGAACTGAAATTGCCAACCGAAATAAAAACCTTAATGGACTCACGTCAGCTCTCCAAATTTCTAAACACAATGGATCTGGCTGTAGGACATCCCCTTTAGCAGCTCCTCAGCTGTTCAACAGCTTCGCAAGGAACTGAAACATTCTACTGTAAACATAGTAAGAGCTTTTGAAAATGAACTGCCTTGTCCTAGAATAACCTTTCAATTTCTCCTGGCTCTCATAAATGCTGTACCATAAACACCAGTGCCCCAAAGATACATTTCACCAAACAAAAGCATGCAGAAGTGGCAAGAATACTCACTGACAGACAGATGCCTACTTCTGGGTTCTGGCTGCTGGTAGGGTGTGCTCACATCCCCCACAGACTGGGAAGTTTTAATCCTGACTTGTTTGGGCAGTCCAGAATGGGGTGAAGAACTCGTCTGTTGGGTAAAACAAAAAGAATAAAATGCAATGAGACTGAGGAGCTCAAGCAGCCTGGTCACAGTTCCAAAAATATCATTCTGTTTAGTAGCAGGAAAGTAGCTGAGCACCAGTTCTAGAGCCTGAAATCTTAGCAGCTCTTGAAAACTCAAACACAAAGGCAGCCCAAGAGCAAGGTTTATCATTATGGTGTGAAAGAGGAGTCAAACAACCAGAGCAAGGCACTGTCCAGCCTCCAATCAAGCAGGATTTGAAAGTCTGGCACTAACAGGTCCCCATGGAGCACCCAAGGGGCTCAGATCACCCACTGACACCAGAATACACAAGAACCTGCTATTTCCAGCAGCCACCTCGGCCAGGAGGGAGAAGTTCTGAATCCTGCACTCCTTCAGAAGCAACCTGACTGCCCACAACCTTTAAAAAGTAAATTCACAACTCAGGCCATCTGAGTGAAAATAAATTCTGGAGACTTCAAAACACCAAGAGTTTGGGGATGCCGAGATGAATTTATTCATCCTTCCATGGAACTACATGGATTGGATCTAATTAAAGATCATTTTTCCACAGAGCCTTCACCTCATTCAAAGCAGGAAGAGGAACGAGACACATCAAACCTCCCCCAAGCCAATGAGACCCAGTGTCAAAGCAGGGGCTCAATACCTAGAGACACTTTCAATTTTAATCTTGACCCAACAGACCTAGTTTGACAAGAGGATATAATATTCCCTTCCTCTTGTGTTACAGAATTCACCCTAGCTTATTTAATCGAGATGAACAGAACCAAAGACACCCTGAGGAAATTAATTCTGACCTGTGGAAATTATTTGAGCATGACTGGCAAACAAGGTGTGAGGCCACACAATCTGAAATTAAAGCACTGAATAGCTGCTCATTTAATAAGCACATACATTTGCATGGAGTAAGGATTTAAATCACATAAATCCCACCATGAATAGGTTTGTGGGAGCTGAATAAAGGGTGCAGAAATCACCCTGTTGATATGGACAGCCTGGCTTTATGTGCTCAACTTTACCAGTCCTCCTTATTAGTTACTCAACAGAAAGAAAGGACTGCCAACAGCAATGAACAGCTTGGTGAAAAAAAGCACAAGTGAGCCACAGCAAGAGGCCCAAGAAAACCAACCTGAACACAAACAGGCTCTTGGTACAAGTGACAAGGCTACTGCTGCAAAATGAATTTGCTTTCTGTACATATTTGTGCCAAAGTCACAGCATCACCTTTCCATCCTCAGAAAAAGAAAAGAGCACAACCAAAACAAAATCTGCATCCTGTACTTCAGGAAAAATAATGCTTCCCGCTCCTGCAGTGGGATGAGATCATGCAGCCAAGAAACCTCCTTCAGGCTTGTGGGCTTTATCCCACCCAGGGCTCTCCCATCAGGAAGTCAGAGGAGAGGGGGGGAAACAGTGGCACTTACTGAGGGCTTTGCTGTTTGTTTCTGCTTGGAGCAAAAGAGGAAAAAACAGCTAATAAAAGGACAACACCACAGGCCAGGCTAGTGGCTGGTGCAGGATGAGATTTACTAGGTGGGTTATGCAAAGGTAGGTGGTATCATTTAACATGTGGTTTGCAGTCTGAAGGCACTGACAGAGCACTGGAAGGAGCATTGGTGGGCTGTGTTATCCCAAAAGTTGAGGCCACCTTTTACAGGCTGTTTCCTGACTCCAGCAGATCACAGACCTTCTTGCCAAGTATTGTCTTCAGAACAGGCAGCAATAAATGCTCAGGGAAAGGGCACAGGACAAGGAACAGCATCATCCCCTCCTACACCTTCCTAGCTTTTGGCACTCAGGCCTTTAGGAAAGGGCTGTTAACACTCCTGAAGGTCTTTGTATTTCCATTAACATGGATTATCGAATTAAAAAATAGTGAGAAGTGCATTTAAGTTCCCCTGACAGTTGCAAGAATTATAGGTGTGATTATTTCAAGTTTGAGCTCCCAGCCTGCAGAGCCTGAATAGGGAGGAACATCTGAGATAGACAAGCTGTCACCAACAGAGCAGCTTTTTGTGTCACACTCTTCAGGAGAATTTGGTAATTTGCAAATCAAATATCTAAGCTATCAAGGCTTTTGGCTTGAAAAGCTGCATGACCTTAATTCTGAAAAAGAATAAAAGAGATACTGGTTGAGTGAACTGTTTTCCAGTCACAGATCACGAATAAGGAAAACTTCTGAGTCTTTTTGGCTCCTTCAGCTTGCAGAGAAATTCACTGTCTAAAATGAGCTTGGGAGCTCGATTTAAAGATTTACTTCTCATAATACAATCTTTTCTGCTGATAAAAGCAAACTACATTGCCACTCACTGCCACAGCCACCTGTGGTGCAGGAGAGTGAACCAAGACAATCAAATTCATCTTGGGTGTGAATACACCATTATTAGCTAAAGGTAACTTAGTCTGCACAGAGTAAGGCTGGATTTAGTGCTACAGAGCTGAAAAAGCCCTGGGAGCTGTCCCCAGGCTTCACTCAGGGAAAAAGTGCTAAAGGCTTGCCTTCAAGGACAACCTGTGCTCTTCAAGGCAAAATAATTACACACACTTTCAACACTGCTATTAATCAAAGGTAAAAAAGCACTCTGCAAACCAAACTCTTTAAGTGTTTTCTGACTACAGGTACTTGATACAAAATGGCCTTCATAGGACAGCTTAAAAAGCTGCAATGTTTGAGTCCCTGAACAGCTGCTGAAGTCAGGAAAGAAAAAACCAACCAAGAGATACTACAGCTGAGCCAAAGCAAAGAGGATAAACACATGCATTTATGTCTGTGAAGAGTGATTTTTCTAATCCCTGGGACTGCCATCGTGTTCCAGAGCCTTAAGGGCAAAACCCTTCCCTTTGCTGCAGGCCCAGAGGTTGGTACCTACATGGTTTCTGTCCTGGGACAGCAATAATATCCTAAGGCTTTTCACATTAGAGCTTCGGTCTAAGAGATCTACAGCTTTGTCCAGGTCATCTTGGTTTTTCAGAGGAATAGAAAGCTGCAAAATAAAGAACAGGAAAAAAAAAGTCATTAGAAAGGACAGAAAAAAATCAGTCTATTTCCACAATAGGTATTTAAACAAACAGAAAAATATCAGAATACAAGACAGGATTCTGACAGCTCAGTCATTCCACGCATTTTCATTCCAATAATGTCCCACTGTCCCCTTTTTAATGAGGTTTTCCTCCCATGCCAGAGAAATGGCTGACCCTGTGCAAATTTCTCTAAAGCATCAGCCACAAAATTATTAATTGCTACCTGAACTTGCTGTTTGCAAAGAACAAGTCAGAGACTTGTCAGCCCCTGAGTCCCTGACGAGAACACGGTCTCAGAATACTTATGAATCCAGACCTAATGATCAAGTGGAAATTGGGTTTCAGATAGAAAGAAGAAGATAAAGACTTTGAAAAAGGGAATCAAATGAGAATTTAAAACTTGTAAGACCCCATGAAATCAGGCTCAGACACCCTGTATTCTACAGCCCACTCACATCTCAAAATGGGAATGTTATTAACCCTGCAGAACTCTCACTTTTGTCCCACTCTCACTGGTGAATGGGGTTTTGCATCTCTCTCATTAGGGATGCAGTTCCAAACAGTGGGAGGGCAACACCACAACAATAAAAACAAGGAAAATCCAGTGTGTCCAGGGTGAGAAAGCCACCAAAATACTTTAGATTATTAACATGGACTCTCCAGTTCCTCAGAGACCAATGGTGTTGGCCATGTCACTTCATTTCAGCAATGACAGTGCCCACAGCCCCCCTAAAGCCTCCTCTGTTCTTGGACTCCCCTTGTTCCCTGGGCAACACGATCTCCTTGGATATGTATCAGCCTGCAAGAGTTGCTTTCAACAACAAAATACTTCAAATACCTTTTTTACTTCCCCAAGAGAGTCTCCCCAACAGCACTAGTGTAAGGAAACAAGATGCTGCTGCTTGTACAACACACTGTGATGTTTTGTCAGGATCAGTGTGTTTTCCTTTGCACCAGCGACTCATCAACGGTTTGTATTCAAATCAAAACTGAAAATAATTAAATTTATGGGCCCAGGCTTTGTGATGGGGAAATGGGATCCAGGGAGGGTTTCCTGTGTCCTGAGCACTGAGAGCTCTGTACCTCGTTGTTCATGTAGTGGAGGTCCAGTGGCTGCCCAAAGGCTGTTTTCACTTTCTGCTGCACGTCTTCGTAGCGCACGGGACGGACAAACGGGATAATCCTGGAAGGGAGGAGAAGCACTCACTGAATTCACAGATCCACCCCATAATGCAACCAAATCAGGTGGCTGAACCATTAAAAACACATTTGCATGCTCTCCTTTCAGCAGGGAGTGAGCCTTTCATATTTAAATTTACATGTGTTATTTCAGGAAGGAATTATTGATCTCTGGCCCATCTCCAATGGCTTGTCAAAATGCAACATTCAGATGAAGATTTCGGAGAGGATCCCTTTGTCCCTGGGCAGAAAAGTACTCCTTACTGAACCAATGTCTTTCACACAACAGGATACAAATGTTCTGTGCACCTTGGCTTAAAAAATTCTGTGACATCACCTGCTCAGAAAGCCATTTTTCACCTCTCTGCTGCACAGACTTCTCACCTCCTGCTTGCAGGAGACCTCCCTGTGTCTCCACTGCAAGTGAAACCAAGAGCTCTGGGCCACAGGGGAGAGCCACCACTGTCCCTCCAGCTTCCAGAGCTGCTCATCCAGCTCTGCAGCAGGAACAGCTCTGCTCTGGCACAGCTGAGATACTGCCCCAAAGAGCTTCATTGTTAGCATAACTAACAAACCTGTCACCAGACAGAAATAGGGAGACCTGAGTGAGGTTAGGGAGACAGAAACTCAACACCTGTCTTGCTCTGAGCTCAGTGAAACCCTGAATCACCTCCCACGAGTTCAGAAGGGAAGGGAGGGAGAAGGACTTTCTGTAGGGGTAGACAGTGACGGGACAAGGGGTGATGGTTTTAAACTGGAAGAGGGCAGGGTTAGATGGGATACTGGGAAGAAATTCCTCCCTGAGACAGTGGGCAGGCCCTGGCACAGCTTGCCCAGAGAAGATGTGGCTGTCCCATCCTTGGAAGTGTCCAAGGCCAGGCTGGAACAACTAATCTAGTGAGTGGTATCCCCAACTACAGCAGGGGAGTGGAAGGAGGTGATCTTTATTGTCCCTTCCAACCCAAACCATTCTGGGATTCTATGGATTTGTGATGAACCCGTGCTTTGGAGAGAAGGCTTAATTTCCTCTTCTATCCATCCCTCCCTCCATCTTCATCAGCCCTGGGTATCCTTTCATGAGATGCAGCTTTTGTTTGAAACAGCCCTGGTGTTAGTTGGCTTCCTCAGCCCCTTCCCAGGAAAGGTTCATCTTGCCACCAAGTCCTCCAACATCCAGCTATTTGGAAATAATTGTCCTTGTTAAAAAGCAGCCCACAATAACATTTTCTACATATTCCTAAGAAACTCACCCATGAAATTACAGTACTCTGGCACCACACAAATGTAATTTAGCTCTCAGTCCCTCATAAAGGCTCCCATTCTACACTCAATGCATTCAAAAGCAGAGCTGTTCTCAGGTGCCACAAATTCTATTAGTTTAAAAACTCTGTGTGCTCCTCTAACACAAAATCCTGGACTGCAGGGTTTAAGGAGCCCATTCCTGCCTGACCACCTTAAATATTTGTGGTTAGAGCTGGCAGCTGCTGGGAACCCAAGCACACACACTCACATTCTGGTGCAGGCTCCCTGTCTGTAACTGCACACCGCGCTGCGAGCGGGGAATTCGGGTGAGTGAAGCTGCATAATTAGACTAACACACAATCAACCTTTTCATTTTAATGTTACTGCAGAAAAAAACCCCAACCCTTTCTGCCCCCTCTCCCCGAGCTCGGTGCCACCTGAAATGCACCCAGGCAGAAGACAGGCAAGATGAGGGGTCTGTGGTGACAGGACTTTGCTGCTGAGTTCCCCTGTGCTGACATGGGGTGACAAGGAACTGTGACACGTCACACCGTGGCTGTTTTGTCCCCACAAAGCCCCTGACACAGGAGGGTGCTGAAGGTCTGGCTGACAAAGGAGGCAGCACATCCCAGGGAGGATCACTTCTAAGATTTCTCCCCAAGCACCAGGGTTGTTTTAGGGACAGAATTCATCGTGGGGGATTTCAGTGAAATGGTTCAAGTTTTGAGGAAAATTACAAATTGTTCTCCACTGCCTGCTGTGCCACCAAGGAAGGCTTGGGCTTTCCTAACAAGAATCCCCAAATTTGGGAAAGGAGGATACTTGAGGAGGAGCTTCAGCACCTCAGCCAGTAACCTTTGCTAGCAACAGGGATGAGGATCCCCACAGACACCTTGTACTGTGGTACCATCAACATTAAATCTGCATTTTATCATGAAACCATGAACTACTTCATGCTGGAAGGAAATGGGAGAACCCAAAGGATTCCCACAGGTTGGCTGGGAAGAGCAGCACACACACTCATGCTTACAATCCAATTAATTTCTTCCAAAATAAGGAAACTACAACCCAGCATCAAGATCACTTTTTGTCCTCAGTGAGAGCAGACTCAAAGAGACCACAGACAAGCTTGGATCCTTCCTGCACATTCACACAGCCACCAAACAGTCATTAAATTTCTGGGAGTTCCTCTCAATTCTATGGCAAATAAGGGGCTTTTTGAGACATACTTTTAATTATCTAGCCAATTTTATCCATTGCAACCAATGCTGCAAAACCTGAAACTGCCATTTCAGTTGTTTCTGGGGTTTTCTTGCAAAAGAATGTCTCTCAAAACCAAGTATCAGAGGAAATAACAAGGAAACTTTCACACCAATGAAAAAAATATCTTCCCTTGCTGTATCTGTTGCTCAATCACAGCAGGACAGTGATAGCAACAGGGCATCAGGAAGTGAGAAACTAGAAAAGAATGACACTGATTTGATCAGCTTCATTTGGTTTTAGTTAAATGAAACAAAATGGGAACATATCTGAAATGAGACTTTCAGGCTGGACAGCTTTTGAAGATTGCTGCAATTCACTTGCAAATAGATATTATGGAAAAAAAATCAGTGTTTTATGACACACTGATCTCCAAAAATAACCAAGTTGTGTGTGACCTGTTTGGTGTGGCCTTCATTGTGTGATTTTCATTCAGGAAAAAGGAACAGTAAAGCCAACAAAATATTTCACCTAAATTACTGATGACTAAACTGTTCTCTAAGCAGAGAATCAAAGCAGTGGAGGCCAACTTACCGTCTCTCCCCATTATGTTCAAACTTTATCCTGACATCATTCTGCAGGAGAAAGAACAAAAGGTGAGCTCACAAACAAACTCTGGCACACAAATGCATCATAACAGGGCTTTAATGTCATTTTAAGTTTCTTCCATCCTTATTTCTGTTTGCTGTTCTCATTTTTCATTCTTCTTCTTTATTCCTATTTGTTATTCTTTATTCTTGAGATATGGATTAAAGCTGTGCTGCTGCAAAAATGCAGCCCCTGAAACTGCAGCTAAGTTCCAAACAAACAGGCTGATTCTGTGTCACTTTTGGAGCTCAAAGGGGACATCACCTGTAACTGGATGGTTAAAAGCACTGACCACACAACCTGTGAACACTCAGAAGATGCTCTGTGGCACAGAAGAGTCAACGTGCTGAACTTTCAACTCTGCACGTCAAAGTTCAAATCCCAATTTAGGTCAGAAAGATAAAAATAAAAGGGAAAAATCTGCCCTGATAAGACTCCATAATTTCTGCTGCACAATTTATGTGATTGGATTAGATTAAGCCATCTGTGAAAGCCTCAGACAATAGGCAATCATACATCTAGGAACTTCAAAAAAACGTGGCCAGGAAATGCTCTTTAGCTGGAGGAAGTTTCTGGCAGGCCCAGTGGTCAAGAATTCAGTTCAAAGGGATGGGATTCCTGCAGCATGGATCAGGGAAAATGAGCTTCCCAATGCCAGCAACGACCCCCTGCAGGTGGGTAATTCACATGTAACTTGAAAACACTTTTTTTAGATGTGGGCAGAGAAAGACCTTACTGTAGAATGGCTCCAAAATGAAACAAATTCTACAGAACTCATCTGAATTGAGCACTCATCTGAAAATGCAGCAAACAGCACAGGAATAATACCCTATAAAAAATGCCCAGCAGCCAACTCCTGGTGAAACAGTTTGCTTAGACTTTTATCAGGATGCTCAGGGAAATAAGGCTCTAGATTATATTTTGTTAGACTATTCTAAGGAGCCCTGTCTAAGGGAACTAAACAGGACTGTTTGGATGAAAAGGAATTCAAGTCATTTTTCAGATTAAATTTCCGACCTCAAGATGTAATTTAGGTTCTGGAACAGCCAAGGAACAGAGCTCTCATTAATTACAATTAGACAACACTAAAAGATCTCCAGGGCTCTTTGGGAACCTTTCTTTAACTTGCTGGTACCCAAGCACACTAAAATCACTTTCTCAGGTCCACTGCATACTTTAGAACCTGTAATAAAAAGAAAGGGGAGCAGGGTGGAATTTGGCCTTTCTCTCCTGCTGAGTTTTCCAGGCATTGGTCATTCATATCTATTTATCAAGGATCTAAGAAAAGGTGTTCAAAGTGAGCTTGGTGTTCACATTCCAGAGAGAACCTGGAGGAGCTGAGCATCCAGTTTTTCAGTTTGCCTTGAAAGCAGTGAACCCATCAATTTTTAAAGTCAGTCATATAAACTCTCCTAAGAGATGAGTACAAAGGCAAATCTAAGTTTAGTACCTCAGCGTTCCAGTTCTGCGACGCCGGACCGTAAATCACAGCTACAGATTTTTGACTTAAGACATCTCTGAATTTATGTTCAAAGTGATTTGGAAAGGATTTTGTACTACTCCATCTATGGATTTGTCCAGCACATTCTAGGAAATCCCACATTCAGCTGAACAAGTAGATTACAAGCAGGCAAAGCATAAGGAAGACAGACATGAACTTTAAAGCCTGTTCCAAAAGGCTTAAGCCTGTAACAGGAATAAAACTGAAAAGAGTTATTTTACTGACATAGGCAACTTCTCCTGTTAATGTCAGTCTCACTGCCAGGAACTTGATTTAATTTTCTAAGACAGGAACAGACAAACAATTCTTGACTGAAATTTTTGCTTTTGCTTTGAAATATTTAATTTAAATGACAGGCAGAGTCATTTATTCTGTCCCTCTTTTTGACCAGAAAGTCAAGACCAGAGTTTTCCCCATGAAAACCTCTGTACCAACGTGGAATGAACCTGGAAAGACTGCAGAGTGTTGACTGCACCATTTACAGAATGGTTTGGGTGGGAAAGGACCTTGAAGACAATCCCATCCCACCCCCTGCCATGGGCAGGGACACCTTCCACCAGCCCAGGGTGCTCCAAGCCCCATCCAACCTGGCCTGGGACACTCTCAGGGCTGGGGCAGCCACAGCTTCTCTGGGCACCATGTGCCAGGGCCTGCCCACCCTGCCAGGGAAGGATTCCTTGCCCATACCCCCCTAACCCTGCCCAGGGTCCATGTGAAGCCCCTCCCTTGCCCTGTCACTATAAACATGCACACTCTGTTACACCAGGACATGAAAGCAAAGCCCTCCCAGATGCTCAAAGCCATTCTGGAAGGGCACTGCACACAACTTTAAAACATGCACACAATTAAGAATTGCTGGGATAGAAATAAAGTCACTTTTCTTACCGGGACTTTTTTTTCTTCCACTGCAGAGGCACACTGGTTTGTTATTGCAGGGCTGCCCAGGAGGGGGGGACTGCTGGCATTGTGTTTTTTCTTCAAAAAGAATAAAATATTTTTTTTTAATGGCAAAGTTTGATTTTTTACACTTGGTACAGTTTTTTAGTCAGACCAAACCCCACCAAAAACATGTGTGTGGGGAAGGCAGGATGCTAAAATGTTGTAGATGATCAAATACATTATATATAAAAATAAAATATGTATAATCTTGTGTCTCTATCTATACAACACAAATAACATATAAATATCACCTCTATATCTCCCTAGATGTAGCTTTTATTTTATATAATGAAGCTACATAAATGATATTATTTATAATTATATAAAATTATATTTATTACAGTACCCCTATATCTCCCTATACAGATATCCTTATATAGACTTATAGCTTTTTATATAGATAATGAAGTAATATAAACTATATATTATTTATAATTATATAAAATTATATTTATTACAGTACCTTCATATCTCCCTATATATATATCCCTACATAGATATCCTTATGTATAGATTTATAGCTTTTTCATATAGATAATAAAGCAATATAAAGTATATATTATTTAGAATTATATAAAATCATATTACAGTATTTTAATATAAACATATTCATATCTAAATACAGTTCTATATACTTATTTATTTACTATAAAGTTTCCAAAGCCCCCATACTTGCCACAGAGCCTGAGCAGGATGAGGGAGTTGGATCTGTGCCCCCTCTGTGCCCCTCCTGCCCCAGTGCCCATTTCAGGGGCTCCCTACAAGGATGAGGGAGCTGGATCTGTGCCCCCTCTGTGCCCCTCCTGCCCCAGTGCCCATTTCAGGGGCTCTCTAAAGGGCCCATCACCTGTTTGTTGGAGTGAGCAGTGTCTTTGTTCTTCATGGTGTCATAGCCAGGCAGCCTGTGGCGTCTGCCCATCTGCAGCGCTACCAGGTCCTTCATGATGGACTTCAAGGCCTCCTGTTCATCTGTGAGGCACAAGAATTTCAACAAGGAGCTTTGCAAAGACACTGTGATTTCATTTAGTCATGAAAGAGCCTGAACTAAGAGAATATGTCTAAAAAACAGGCAAATCTGAAGTCTCTTGTGCAATGACACAGAAGGATCAGAATAAATATCCCCAGCCCCCTAATTGTGTTTAAAAGGCTTCACAACAAACTGTACAACCTGGACAGATTTCTGGGTCATCAGGGGTCATTTAGGAAGGGCAAACTGATGTGCCTGCCAAGGAAAACCTGGTAAAAATCTGCTCTTTCCCACTTTATATCCTATTAACTCTGAATTCTTGCTTGTTAGCAGAACAAACCACAGCCAGCAGAAAGAGAAATGAAAATCTGGGCGAAGAACCACCTTGGAGGATCTCTGAACACAAATCTACTTGCTCTGATTGCCCCAACACGTTCCTCTCTTCCCTCAGAACGAGCAGATGGAACAAAATTCAAACCATTTTATGAGATTTCAAGATGAAATTTGATTTGAACAGGTTCAAATTGTCCAGCACTAAGAACACTGCTGGCAAAGTGCAATGCAGCAGGTTCAACTCAAGGCTTCTTGCCTTGCAGGAAAATAAAAACACACATTGAATTTTCTCTTGTATGTACTACTGCCTAAAAATTACTTTCTGAAGCAAAGATTCCTGATGTAACCAATTTAATGTGTTCTCTCCCACTGCCTGTTAGTTTTGAGAAGTGTATTTATTTAGCAGAACTTTGTATGAAATCTAGAGGAAATAAAAGACATAAAAGGAGAGAAATGCTCAGTAACTGCGCTGTGATGGATGGTGCAAACCCCCCCTGATACTGAGGCATTATTTAGGCATGAAATGTGATGCAGTGATTTATCAGCTCTCAACATGCCCAGGAGAATCTGCCCTTCCTAGAAGTATCTGGGTGGATTTGACCACTAGTTTGGAAGGTAAAGCTTTTTTTTTTTTTGATAACTTTTGGACTGGATATGAGCCCCATAAGGTTATCACAGCCCTACTCATGGGACAGCGTGTCAGGTGTGCAGTGCTTGATATGCACAATTCTTCCCAAAGTCCTCAACCACATCACTCTGAGGAATTTGAATTGAAATGAGCCTTTTTGAAGCTGGTTTGTAAACAACTAAAACTTCACTTTAACAACCCACCGTGGCTGCACACTCATGGCACTGGTTTGCTGGGTAATGCTGTGCATTCCAGAGTTGTCCTGGGAACAGCTGCTGAACATTAAATGATGGACTGACTCGCCTGTGTATTTCTCTGTACAAGGGACTCACTGGGACTATTTGTTTCTTCAATTTCATGTCATGTATTTGTTCGTGAGTGTCTGCAAAGCAGCGAGCGTATGTTTTATGCAGAAGACAGGCTTCATAATTAATCAATGTCTGAATAACAAACGAGATTTTCGCAATGCTTAAAGATGACAGATGTGGGGCACAAACAGCTTGTAAAGCAGCCAGGGAGCAAATGTTACTAAAAGCAAAATGAGGGAAAAATATATCTATTTGCAAGGAATAAACATCTAAAGAAGTCCCAGTGAGGAGTCACACTAACAACATCTTTGGTACAACAAATAGTTTCCACTGCTTTAGCTTTCATAGTATCACAGAATCATAGAATAATTTGGGTTGGAAGGGACCTTAAAGCCCATCCAGTGCCACCTCTGCCATAGGAAGGGACACCTTCCTCTAGCCCAGGGTGCTCCAAGCCCTGTCCAACCTGGCCTTGGACACTTCCAGGGATCCAGGGGCAGCCACAGCATCTCTGGGCACCCTGTGCCAGGGCCTGCCCACCTCCCCAGGGAAGGATTTCTTCCCAATGTCCCATCCAAGCATTCCCTGTCCATTTGAAGCCATTCTCCCTGGTTCTGTCACCCTCATAAATAGTCTCTCTCCATCTTTCTTCTTGTCTCCCTTCACGTATTGGAAGGCCACAATTAGGTGAGTCCTAACTCAGTCCAGACTACTCAACCTCTGAGGTACATCCAATGTGGACATCAGAATATTCTATCAAAACCCAGGAACATCAAGTCTAGGCCAGACCACGCAGGAGAATGGAAAGAAATCTCCCAGCACTCCTGCAGAAGGTGTTAATTAGAGTAAAACTCTTAAAAAAGGAAAGCAGAGCAGAGAATATAAAAAAAATCAGAATCAAAACCCACCAAATCTCTGCTGTCCAAGACAAGCCAAAAGAGACAATAACCACATTGTGGCAGTGGAGAAGGGAGAGCACTCCTTGAAATTCCAACTGCATGTAAAAGAAGCGAGGGGTGTCAGTAACACAACCAAAGCAAGAGGTTGCTTTCTGAGGAGCACATCAGCCAAAGGAAATAATTGCTGGGATCTATCTCAGCACTAAGTAACCCCTTGTGGGAGGAAAACGTGAAAAAACAGTTGTGAATGAAGCTAAAGTTCCAGGTAGGTAACAGCACCACCTTTTCTTTTTGAAAAAATTAAAAAAAAAAGTTTCCAACTTTACATTTAACATTTTACCTTACTGGAGCATCTCCAGTTTACCTGTATTCTTTGATTGGGATTGATGTTAAGCACAGCCTTGGAGTCACCTGGCAGATAAAGACTATAACTGTGCACAACAAAATACTACAGCCTATGGAGTGGCACATCCCTGGAGCTCCTACCACCCAAAACACACTGGGAAGAGCTGGGATACAAGTTTTCCACTACAGTGCAGTTTGGGTTTGGCCAGATACCAGGAGGATGAAGAAGAGCTTGTCTTGGCAGAGCTCCTTTGGGTAAGAAGCAAACCAGCTAGGAAAGCAGTTTATAACTGAGGGCTCACGACAAGAAATCAAGTCAAAGAATATGTCTGTGAATAAGAACTGGCCTCTAAACAGCATCATCACTGGAAAATAAGGCTCAACGGTTACAATGGTTGGCTACAGGTGCTTGATCCCAAATTCCAGGCTGTGCAGTCTCACAGTGACTCATTTGTGTGAGGAACTGGGCACGGAGCACAGGCATCCAACCAACTATGTGTCTCTGAATACAGACTGTAGCTTGGTACGTAGAGAATTTATTTATTAGCTGAGGCAACTTGTGAATTTACAATATCCTAAACTCCTAAGGGCAGCATCTGGAAGCACCCGAGCTCCAGGAGTGTTTGGACAACGCTCTCAGCACAGGGTGGGACTGCTGGGGTGTCTGTGCAGGGCCAGGAGTTGGACTTGGATGGTCCTTGTGGGTCCCTTCCAAGTCAGGATATTCTATAATTCTATAAACCCCAGCTAGTGCCCTGCAAGGTCTGTATGTCACTCACTGCAAACTCACTTTCCTCTGTGCCAACGCTGAAATCTTACTGCATAAACCTGGAAGAGTTAATGATCTATCAAAGGTGATGGAGCAACTTCAGGTGAGTTTGAACCTTACTATACATTTTTTAGCACCAAACCACACATCCTGTAATTCATCCCTATGTTGATGAGATAGGAAATGACAGAGTATTTATCTTTTAAAAACATAAAGTCAAATACTGATCTGAGCTTGTGCAGGGAAAAACCATCTCCAGTGAGGACAGCACTATGATGGATTTAATGCTGAGAAGCATGAATACTTCTTTATTTCTATCAAAACAGAGGATTTCCATAGATTGACTTGGAAAAGCACATGGAGCAACATTACATTAATCACACAATGCAGAGGTTGCTACAAATGAAAACGAAGCAATTCTTGGAGTGCACTGAGAGACCCTGTTTTGCCTGGTCTCCAGTAGGTCTGGGAAACACAGTTCTGCTTTGTGCGGGAAAGATGTTGTCCAGGAAATGCTTTTCATGTTTTAAAAACTACACTCAAGGATTTTTATAACATCGATAAAAGCGAGCTGCTGCTCACAGAGAAAGCTGTTCCTCTCCATAAAGCATTTATTTCAACGACTCCGTGGTTTCTTGCACAGGCCTGAGCGAGTCAGAAATGGAAACAGTTTTGAAAATTAAAAAAGAATCCAAAAAAATCACAAAGTTCAAACAGCGAAAGCATCTGCACGTGGGTAAAAACAGGAAGTCTGTGAACCCCTCTAACCCAGGATGGTGTTTTATATAGTGTGATAATGATGCCACATTAGTTTAGAAGAGAAAACTGTGAATAAATCTCTGTTTGGTATCTACATGCAGCAAAGTTGGCAGGGGCAAGCAACAGGCAGATTCAGGGGCAACGAGGAAATTTTAGACAAATTGAGTCCATGTTAAAGGCCTGCAAAAATAAAGAGTTGCATTTTGAGCCCTTCACTGTGGGCAGTTTTAGCGGCACCGAAACGCAACCCAATTTATAGGAAATCACAAGTCACTGGTTTGTAGACTGAGAAGCAGAAATCAGATGGTATGTGTGGTTTGTATTCAGGGTCCCTGTTCTCAGCCCCAAATGAAAGGCAAAGACTGGGCTTTGAGCTCCCTCCCCCCGGGTGTCACCGAGCTCGGGCCATGGGTGCGTGTGTGAGCCAAGGGAAGGAAGTGACACAGGCAGGAAAACCGAGCGGATCGAGGGACCGACCGGCCTGCACACAGCGCCCACCCCGCGCTCCCGGCCCTCCCGGGGCAGGCACCCGGTTTATTTCTCTGCAGGAGATGCAAACATTTGCGTTTTAAACCCTGTCTGGAGGGGAATAAACCTCAGGGATTGCCCTGGAGGTGCAGGGTTGGGGAATGGCTCCAGGTGAGTTCCAGCAAAGTGTGGCACCAACCACCCCACGTGTCCTTCAGGGTGGGCCATGGAACACAACATGCAAGAAAAGCAGAGCATGATGCAGCCCGTTAGTCATTATTAATTAGATTATCTGATCACAACTGCCTAATAAATTTAGATTTTTCCCATTATAAGGGATCTGCAGCTGTGCCACAACAGAGGGGTCCATGAAGTTGCCCTTCTTCCTTCTGCACTCACATGTTTACAAACACACATCCAACTGAAAACACTTGCATGGAAATCCAGCTTTCTCCTTCTCTACCATTTTAAGCTTATGAACCACCTGCCTGGTTCTTCAGAAGAGGTACAGAGAGATAATCCTGTGCCTTTCTTTACAGCAGAGAATTCTAGTGATGGATCTGCATAAATTTGGTGTATTTACCAAATCCAGCCAGAGTGCAGAGGGACTGAAGATGCTGCAGTTTGGCTTTGAGCAATGTTTGCAATGCTTTATGAATTCAAAATACAAGAACTACTTATGCATACAGACTAAACGAAGGGCAGTCTCAGAAAACCAAACTTTGGTTGTGGGGAAGAAACATTAAAGTTGCAGCCCATGAAGCCATGAAACTGCACACTTAAAACAGCAGTAGTATCTAATATGCAGATATGAGTAAGTTCTGGTTCAGGGCAATTCGAGATTTAATTCTAGCACATGAGACCTCTCTTTAGACTGAAACTAGGAAATACAAACACCCCCCTCCTCCACAAGCAGCTCTTTATACAGGACATACAATCCACATCCAAATTAAATTGAATTAATCAATCAAATTCAGTCATGGCAACTCCTTGCAGCAATGCTTTCCTCTTGAAAAAAAAAAAAAGAGAAAAAAAAAAGAGTTCCTCCAACTCCTTTACTTGTTTTTACGCGTTGCTGCCTGGGCTGAGAATGGCAAACGAGAAACCATTGGAACCTCCCTAAGATAGAAAACTATCCTGATGGGCTCCCAAGCCGCAATTAACACCAAAACCTCGCCCCAATTAACCCGGAGCACATCCCGTCCCTCAGAGGGGCCAACCTGACTCCGGAGGGGGGTGGGCAGCCCATCCCCACACGGCCAACCCCGTAAACACTCACATTTTTCACCGTTTCACCCAAAATCCTTGTAAATTCCCCATGGCGGGGAACGCGGCTCGGCCCCCAGGGGGACACCCCCTACCCACCCCGGGGTTCAAGGGGACACCCCCTAACCCACCCCGGCCCTCAAGGGAACACCCCCTAATCCACCCAGAACCTTAAAGGGACACCCCCTAATCCACCCCAGATCTAAAGGGGACACCCCCTAACCCACCCCAGACCTCAAGGGGACACCCCCTAACCCACCCCGGCCCTCAAGGGGACACCCCACAACCCACCCCGGGGCTCAAGGGGACAAACCCCACATCCCACCCCGTCCCTCCAGGGGACACCCCCCATTCTCACCCATGTCTGCGGGCGGCGGCCCCGCGGCCGGCGGGCGCTGCGGGCACGGCGCTGTCACCGCCGCGGCTCCTCCATGGCGGCCGGGCCCTGAGGGGGCGTGAGGGCAGCGGGGAGCGCTCACAGCCGCCGCCGCCGCCACATCGCCAGGCCCCGCCGCGCCACCGCCACCACGGCCTGCGGGGCGGGGGCGGCGGGCGCTGCGGGACGGG
>JAWWEW010000077.1:1213218-1233221 GCA_035583185.1 Anabacerthia variegaticeps
GGCAGCCTTGGGGCTGTGCCCACTGCCCTGGGGAGCCTGCTCAGTGCCCACCACCCTCTGGGGGAAGAGCCTTTCCCAAAATCCAGCCTGACCCTGCCCTGGCACAGCCCCAGCCCTCCCCTGGGTGCTGTCCCTGCTCACAGGGAGAAGCTGTCCTGGTCTGGGCAGAAGGTTGGACTCCACCACTTGCACAGATTCCCCTCTGAAGTTCCCCTCTTAAAACCAGGCTGATGCTGTGAGTGTTTAGTTTTCTTTCTCTCTAGTCCCTCCTGTCTTATTGCTCTGATGCCAGGAAAGCATTTTTAGCTTTCTTGTCTATTCTATCCCACTTTCATTCCCAGCTTGCAGCCATTTGTTTTCATGTCAAGATCACCCTTTTATTTAAGTAATACTTCCCTCTTCCTTGGAATTTTCCCTCTAAGTACATCATGAATATACTCATATCTCCTTTCAGGCTTCATTGTAATAGAAATCCAGCCAGTCTCCCTTCATAACACAAGCTTTGTATTTTCCTGGTAGATTTTTGTCCCTGTTCCAATTTGAATTCCTCTCTCCTCTGACTGATTAACCTTAGTCAATGATTACCATCATTACTGACCTTGGGACCACTTCTTGACATTCTTTTTCCCAGTTTCATGGTGGCTCATCACTATCCTTTATCAACCACTAAATCCCAGTTTCCTCTCCTCAATAATTTCCCAGTAAAACACTCTCAGTATCCAGCACAAATTCCTCCTTGTCCCTAAATTCCCAGCCTGGCCCTCTCTGCTGCTACAATTTCATCTCATCTCCATTTCTCACTCTTCAAATCTCCAAGATATCCCATTCCTTGGTATTATTGAAACCTCACACTTTTGTTCATGACCAAATTTGATTTTAACTCTCGCTCTTTGCACCAAGGTCATTATAAAATTTCTAAGAGAGGGAAGAGCCCACCCCACACCCAGACAGAGAGGAATTTAATATCCATTCTCCACCAGCCCTGATTTCAAACCATTCCATCACCACCTTCCCATTTGATATTTTTGTCTATCTTGCAGTTCTTACATGTTTGCACATAAAATTCTCAGCTGAAGTCCCGTTAAGTGAGACTGATTCCATGTCCTTCCTGGAGAAACTCACTTTATTTAAGTCCAAGAGATATTAGAGCAGTGAGTTGCAGCTTGTGACAGGAGCCAGGAGCTCCCAGCAGATGGTAGGAGACACCCACCCTGGAGAAACTCACTCTTCCCATCTCCAACTGCCCAGGGCGTCTGCGTTTCACTAAAGCTTCCCCCCCCTCCCCCTTTATCAAATTGAAAATAGAATGATTTGTCCTTAACAGCTCATCACTTCACCCACCTGTCAAGGCTAATGTGTAAAGCAACAATTTTATCTGCTGGTTTCCCCATTTTACAGACATTCTCACATCACTATCTACATGAAGTGCCATCAGGACTTTTTTTGGACCACTACAGACCCTCACGCCTTTTCTCCCCCCTTGACAAGCTGGTAGATCCTTCCTGAACAGGAATCCAAGTTTCTACCAAAATAGGCACCCCTATTTTGTATCACTTGAGGAAAAAAAGTGTGTAATTCCTTTTTCATCTTAATGCTGTACTGGTTTTGTGCATAATCAGAGAATCCCAGAACGGTTTGGGTGGGAAGGGACCTTAAAGATCATCTCATCCCACTCCCTGCCATGGGCAGGGACACCTTCCACCAGCCCAGGGTGCTCCAAGCCCCGTCCAAGCTGGCCTTGGACACTCCCAGGGATCCAGGGGCAGCCACAGCTTCTCTGGGCACCCTGTGCCAGGCCTGCCCACCCTCCCAGGGAAGAGTTTCTCCTGATCTCTAATCTCCACCTTCTGTCAGTTTGAACCCATTGCTCCTTGTCCTGTCTCTCCAATTCCTGGTGAGAACCAGGGTGTTTGTTTTACACCAACTGACATTCCATGGTTTTCCACCCGGATTGCCCATGACCTTCCAAAGCTGGAATCCAATCCTTTCCAGCAGAAAAGCTCCACTCCTGTAAACAGCAACTACAGAACATACTGAGCTCTTCTCTTTATTCAGATTACATTAAGTGGGCCTCAAACAAAGTAAAGATACTCATGGAGACTCTCCAGGAGCTCCTACATTTCCAGGCAGCCCATTTGTTTCAAAGGGACTTTACAGAGGCCTAATGGTTTAATGCTGTCACGCAGCATCAAGGAAGAAAGGGAAGTGTAATCCCTATTTTAGGGATTTAAGGGCACTGCACAGAGAGACAGTGACTCGTTAAAAGTTACACAGGAAGTCTGGAGTAGACCTTTGGGATTTAACTCCTGGCATCTTTTCCCAGTGTCTTAATCTCTCTGCCATCATCTTATTTTCTATTTTGGTAGCATTTCCATTTTCTGAAGTGTACCTGACTCGCAGAGCCTCTTTTCCTTGCTATCAGATGGACTATTTCTTCTTTCCTTCCTGTTTAGGTAGACACATCCTTCCTGGGGAGCTCAGCAGGCTCCAGGCTCCTTGTCCCATGCCAAAACTTCCTTATTCTACATCTTGGACTCCACAGCCAAAGAAAGTGGGGGAGGAGGAGAAACCCTGCAAACAGAATGAGAGGATCCCACAATGGTTTGGGTTGAAAGGGACCTCAAAGCCCATCCAGCTCCACCCCCTGCCATGGGCAGGGACACCTTCCACCAGCCCAGGGTGCTCCAACCTCACCTTGGACACTTCCAGGGACGGGCCATCGAATCTCCAAAGGATGAAAACAACTCTGCACTCTTTTCTGCAGATCTGAGAGATTAATCCCACTGATTCCAGGCACTTCTGGTTCTCCCAGAGCTTCCCTGTCGTCTCCTCAGCTCTAAGACCAAACTTAATGGAAAACTATCCAACTGCAGGGCAGCGTGGCAGGATGTACTTTGGGCAAAGCTTAATTCTGCTCCAGGAAAACATATAAATCAGGTGAAAATCCTTCAAAACCTGCCTGGAGCAGTCTTGCCCAGCCCGGTGTCCCTGTCCCATTCCCCAGGACTGTGCCTGGCTGTGGGCAGATTCCAGCAGAGGGGGCTCTGAAGCTGGTGAATAAGCAGGAGCCTTTCTGCTTGTGGAGTGGTGAAATTAAAGAGAAGGAAGAGGAGGAAGGATGTTAAAAATATTACAGGCATTTAGCTTGTTACTTCCTCCGAGCTGGAAGCCTGGACAGTTTCTAGAGCAGCACTAATGAAAAAGCACAAAATTAAATGCCTGTTATAGTCACAGGGCCCAAATCAGCTCAGACACCACTTTTTCTCTACACCTATTGCTGTGTTACCATGGAGGTTTTCTTTCCTTCTCAAGCATTTTCGAGCCATTTACTGATCAGTGATTAATTATGTGCTTTTCACTTACATTTGGTATCAGGGCAGTGACTTTCCCGAGGTCACAGAGCAACCCAGCTGTGCCAGATGTTGGCTGTCCCTTAATATTTACAAAAGAGAGAACCTCTGCTTGCCTCTTTTTGTACCCACATTCCTCTACAGGACTTTTTGGCACCTGTTTTGCCTCACTGACAGAAAAATCTGCTTCTCCCATCATCTACCAGTCCATGACTTCTTGCACCAGCAGCTCCAGTTTGCACAAGTTGCCTCCTCCCACCACAGTAGAAGAAGGTTTCTTTGGAGAGTTCCACAGATCCAAGGGGAAAAAATAATCCAGGAGGATGCAAATACATTTCTAGGGTAAAAGACAAACAATTCTTAGAAGAAAAGCATCTTTTCCAAACAGGGATTATTAGAACCAAGTCCATATATAGCTTAAAACCCAACTGCAGCATCTTTGCAGGCAACTCTTCCCAGTGTGGACATAAAGCTTAATAAGCTTTTATTTCCAAGCCAGTACACAAAGAATTAGAGAGAAATGCAACAATTTAGTTGAACTAGAGTGAATCTAAATACTTAGTGAAGTCATCAGTCCTGCCTGCCAAGGCCTAAGGTACAAATTTCCAAGCTCTGCCACCCTATTCCCATCTCATTCCCAGTTCCAGCCACGACACCAGTGAGAAAAACACCCTTTAATAAAAGTCACCCTGCACAGGAGAGACTTAAAGCTACAGAAGGGCCTAATTGCTTTGTCTTCAATTTGCCTGTAGTGAAAAACCCCTTAGAGACCAATTATTTGAATTTAAAAACATCCCTTTCCCCCACATCTTGAAAACAAAACCAGGCAGCAGCTAATTCCCATTTGTTGTGCAGGGAACAAGCAAAGGAGAGGGAAAACATCAGCACAAACACTGGCATACAGGGAGCCCTGCAGCAGATTTTCAAGAAAGCAAATATTTAAAGTACAGCTGCCTTACCCTGTTCTGTGGAGTTGTGACTGGGTTCCTAATAATAGAATTATTTGGGGGAATTTGCGAGGGAAGAGTAACTGGAATTACAGGGATTGTTTGGGTATGGGTAGGATGGGGGATCAACACACCTCAGCTTTGCAGAGACAAGACAAAGCTCCTTTCTACAGCCACAAACTTGCCAGAGAATAAATGAAGCTCCTTTTCAGGCCCCTGCTCCCCCCAGGGTTAACTCAGCACACAGTGAACTGCAGTCGATCTACAAATGTTCCGTTTTTATTACAAAGTATGAAAGGCAGAAAATACTGTACCTAATACACAGGAGGCTGAAACTTAGAAAGGAGGTTAAAAAATCTGAATAAAACTACATAGGAAGCGGGAAATAGCATAAAAGGATGCAACATTCCACTTTCAAGCGAGTTCAGAAAATTGCCATAAAATTTACAGAGTTTCAACAATATGGTTCCACGACTCGGGTGTTAAAATCCATTGTAACAAACCCTTTTGTGTTTTCTCCATAAAAATAAAGGAATATAGGGACACTGCAGTTATCCATGTCAATGAAGAGCAGGATAAGAGGATTCCTCTAGGACAGGAGAGTAGCGAAGTTGCAGGTGGAGAAAAGGAGGACAGAAGTCAAACTACTATTGCTTTAACATACTTCAGTGAGAACAAGAAGTCAGGGATCTCATATGGGTGTTTGTACAATCATGCTACAAAGATTACACCTTCAGGAAATTACCACAACGGGACTGTGCATGGGGAGAGCAGAAGGGAAAACACACAGAAAAGTAAACATCTCCTACTCAGCTACTCGTAACAAAAATGCTTAAATTACATTTTACACCGCTAGCAACCCAAGTGGAAAAAAACCAAAACAAAACAAGGTTCCTTTTAAATAGTAGATTTCTTAATTCCTATTTCCCAGGTTGTGAAAAAAAGCAACACAACTCTCCTCAGCTGCACTAAGACTGTCCTTCCCTGGTTCTTGCCTTGTTCACATCCAACAGATCCATCCTCAGCTCTAAGGAGGGGCTGGAGTCACACGTTTTGCCAACAGGATGCGAGGGATGAGAGCTGGACCACGAGCTTCCAGCTCCTCAGGGCCACAATATTTTGTGAGGAAAGAGCTTTTCTTCTTCACTTTGATAGGTTTTTCTGAAAAGAAATAAACTTGATGGAAGCCACACAGATAATTTTAATTATGCCTGTGGAAATTTCTGCTTGATGATGCTGAGCATCAGAGGCTGCACAAAAGGCCACCAAGCTCCTTGGCAGACACAGTTGTCACCTGAAAGAGGCAGCAGCAAGTCTCAAAAGGTTTTTGGTTTTGCCTCTGGTGCCTGCCATGAATCACCAGATTAACATTCAGTGACTGATATTTAGTTGTAATTTTAATTACTGGGGGTTTTTTTTAGTGCTGGTGAAAGGTGCTGATTGGAAGTTCTGGAGATCTCTTTGTTAAAAAACGAGCCAGGGGCATCCTGAATTCCCCTCAACACCCTTGAGAATGAGACATTTCTGACTCCTCTCAGGGAAGCAGGGGATGTACAGCTGCATCAGAAAGTGCTCTTTAAGTGCCACACACAATTAATTCCCTGGATTCTCTGCAAAGATCAAGAGAAAGTGGGAGAGTTGACAGTACCTGCCCATTCTAGAACTGATTTTGGACACTTCCTTTCCATGTCCAATGCACAATAAAGACAGGCCTGCTCTGGAATACTGGTATGAGAGCAGGAAATTCATGTCAGAGGGAACTTGTGTTCACTGGCAGGACACCACAGGGTGGGTTTGAGGTGCTGGGATCACTTTGCTAATGACCAGGGGGAAAACTGAACCCTCCAGGACTTCGATGGGACAGGAACTGGGAAATCTGCTGAGACAAGAATTTGGCTGTGCTGCTGCTCATCCTTTTCAGTGACTCTGAAACAGCACTAATAAACTGATGAGTTCAAGGTTTTAGGCTGTGGGAATTAACAGACAGGAGCTGCAGTTTTTCTCTCACACAAATAAATTACCCAAAGAATCCAGCTACATCTTGGCACAGCCAGCCTGGCACTGCTGCCATCGGGTTCAGAGGGTTCCCAGTTCCCAAACACCATCAAGGAAAAGGGACTCTTGGGGTGACACCAGCACTGCATCCCTTGGGTTGGCCCTACAGGGTGGAGTCAGGCTCAGAACACGAAGCTTCAGTTTAACATTTACAAGTTAAACATTGTCAAGTGCTCACATTTTTGGTTTCAGTCGAAACAAACGAGGGTCCACTCTGACCACAGTTCAGGATTTTGGTGGCTGTTGTATTTAACATTTTCTACACAACACAGACAAACTCCTACCATAAAAGGGCTGAGGAAAAGATGACTCTCCTCCTAATCTTCCCAAAAATATACTCGTTAAAGTGCCATCTGCAAGAGAACAAAACTGACACGCTCAGCTCTTCATTTACATTTAAAACAAGCCCGAGAACATCTGTGAATTCCGTACACGGGACCCCTCCCCTCACCTGGGCTCTGCACTGATCCACACTGAGACTGATGCAGCTTTCTCACTGCATCACCAGGCAAAAATAGAGCTTTTTACTATTATCCAGAACATTCGGGAGAGTAATTACAGCTAAGTTTTGAAAGGATCATTAACTTTGACTTATGAGAGGCAATGCCTCCCCCGTTAAGTACATTTCAAGGTTCCATAAGGAACAACCTGTATTATCAGTCTCCTCTCGTATCATTTTGAAACCACTGTGTTTTCTTTCTAAATAGATTGTCAAAGCACTCAAATCCTTGCCTTTTGAATCCCTGCACACAGAAGTACAATTCCCAGAGATGCAAGCTCCCATAGCCCACCTCAGTGAGACAATTACCAGAGCTGCCACCCTGCACACAGTTCAACATCCCCCTTGGTTGCTGCAGGTTTTCACCTCACTCACGAGTTTGACATCATCAACATCTCCCAGCTGAGATGTCCACAGCAGAGTAGGAATCTGTGGAAAGCCTGGTTTAAACAGAACACAACAACCAAACAATATTTAATCTTGAATTAATCCACTGGAGGAGTGACACAGAACTACTTCAGGCAGAGGGAAGTGTTTCTGTCCCTGGACCAACACCAGCACGTGCTTTTCTGCTTTGCTCACCTCCCCCCTGCTCACTCTTCCCTCAATGTTACTTTATACTCAAAACCTAGGAGGCATTTGCAGGCAGTGGTTCTGCATCCTCTGCTTATGCACTAAATAAATGAAATTAAATATCAAATTATTTCTTGTCCTAAACTCTGGGGGAAAATAATGCCTGTGGGAGCTTTACACCCAACATAATTGAATGTTAAGCAAGTGAAATGTGATAAACTGGATATTCTCTTCCAGTGACAAGTCTCAGGGTTTGTTTTCTCTTGCAGATGAACCTGGACCAGGGTGCTCCTTCCCTGCCACTGTCAGCACGTGCCGGCAAAAGGGCACCAAAGTCTCTCCCTTCCTTGTCTATATGGAAGTGCCATTTGCACTCCAGAACATCTCACCCATGAGGATTTTCATGTCTTTTCAGTCATTAACCTTTCAAGTGACTCCTTTGAAGCTATTTTAAGTATCATTTCCCTGTGCCCAAACCGTCTCTAGTGATTTAAAATGTAATTTCATGTGAAGAATGACAATGGATTATGCCCAAAGCAATATGCTGTAGATCCAGAAGGTATCCCAACTGGCTAAACAAACAGGATATAGGCTTTATTTAGAACCCACTGGAGCCTACCAGATTCCTTCACTTGCCTTTGACAAGTTTGGAATAAGCACCCAATTCCACAAATAGACTTCAAGCAGTTTTATGGATGGAGAACTGACACTGGATCCTCTTCAGGTCCATAACAAGATTGTTTTCCAAGAGAAGCAGAATCTACCTGGGTATTCAGACTGTGAGTCCCTTTATACAAGCTCTCTTCTCATCTTAGTGTAACATGTATTCATGTAGAGCAGCCTATGGAGTCTTTCAGTGACTTCAGTTTCCACTAAATTATCTTGCATCTTTTTTAAAGCAAAATACAATTATAAAAGATGCATTTTTCAGCTAAGCAAGAGAAACATTCACGTCTGACTCGTGCAGAAAGGGAACACAAAGTCCTAAAACTGGAGGTAGTACCCTCTTGGTTACACAGCATGTTATCCCTACCACTTGTAGTTACACAGTGCATGGCAAGCCTGTATTTTAGATGAGTCCTATAGCTCTGAACACCATCAGATGCTCCTGCTATGAAAATCCTGATTTCCACTTCATTCTGCAGAAGCATTCTCCAGTTTCAGAGGAAGTGCTGCTGTAAAAAGTGGTGATTAATTGTTTGGCTAACACTGCTCTGCTATCTTGCTGAAACCTGCCTGTGGAACACCCCACTCAGCACTGCTGCTGGTAAGAAAAACTGACCTTCCACTCAAATGAAGCCTTGACAGAAATCCCACAACTGAACACAGAGTGTCGGTGACAAAACATCAGCTGGAACTGTGTAAGAGTCTCTTGGTTCTCTGACATCAAAAGGAGTGATGGACTAAAGCTGTCCCTAATGAATTCCTATCAAATTCCTGAGGCAATGCTTTTGTGAGCTCCACAGTGAGCAGCTGCCTGCAGCAGAGGATTCCTGTCTGTCCAGAATGACAGAACCTTGCAGATTCTGTGCTGTGGTTGACAGTGTTCCCAGTGTCAGCCTCACTGTTCCACAGCAGTTGCTTTCCCAGCTCGCCTTTCCTGCAGAAGCTGACAGGATCCAAGTTTGCCAGTGTCCCACTATTTATAAACTGCCTCCACTTGCAGGTGAATACTCATTAGGTGGAAAGAATTCTGATGGTTTCTGACATTTACATGGAAACTGGGCTGCATTCCCTTCCAGACCAGCTCTGGCTGTCATGTCTTCATTTGGAGAGCACTGCAGAGCCTTTATCCCAGTACCTGTGTTATATTAAGACTTCAACAATGATTTTTATCTTGCCTAATCCACTCAGCTCTGATTGTAGAGCAATCCACTATTCCAAACAGCAGCCCTCGGGCACAGCCCCAAGAATCAGGAGGATGACAAGTGCCAAACCTTCGTCTCAATGCCAGTTTCCTTCCTTCTAAATGCACCTTTGTGCAATGCATTAGGGAATAATTTCTTTCAGAGAGAGCTTTCTCTTGGATAGCAGAGCAGCTTTTCTGACCCATCTCGCTCATTCAACAAGACCTGACAGTACCAAGCAAACACACTTCACAAAAACATTGCTCTGCACTCCCTTCAAGACCTCCCAGAAGACAGGCCAAACACAGAGAAGTTCCAAGGTACAGGCTAACCACAAAATCTTGCTCAGGTTATTTGCCAATCAAGCAAGCTACAAAGTGTGAAACCATTTTATTTTGGTTTTAGAGAGTAAGTCTTCTGAGGGGAAATCATTTGATTGGAAGTGCCAACCCCAAGCCCATTACAAACACCTTTTTTTTCAGGAGTTGTTACCTCCTAGGAGCTCATGTCATGCATGGATCTTCTTTCTGCAACCTCCCACCGTTCTGTTTGCAAACACGACTGCAGGGCACACACAGATTCAGCTGTAATTTAAAAATAAGGCCTACCATAGTAACAACTGCCTCGAGCATCAGAAAAGTGTAAAGAAATTGTGCAACAAGTACTTGTACTTCACAGCACCAGGAAATCCTGCCCAGGTCACCAGGTACAGGGAGCCAAGGCAACGGTTAGTTCTGGCAGGCCTTTACTGCCAGGGAGCCTGAAGGGTTACTGTGGGTTGTATCCATGAACAGGTCCTGCTGTGGGCATGTGGAAGTGGATCACATATCAAAAGTAAGAATTAGGGAGAAAAACCTTACTCAATAGAAAGTTAGCCCAATATATAAAAAACATACAAACGTTTAAACAATTTAGAGGCAGCAACAACAGGAATGATAAAGATTCCTGCCAAGGTGGCTGTTACACCAATGTCTTTTTCCCCCCACCTTGTTTTGCACCTGCATCTATTAAACTGGTTGATGTGCTGCCCCAGCTGGCTGACAAACACATGGACATATGCAGCAACTTAAAAGCCTGCAAGCTTATTAATACAGTCAACAAACAAATATACAGAACTTTTACTGAGGGGAAAAAAGAATTCAACAAGAAAACCAGAACCCAGAAGGTCCAAGAGGCTCAGCACGTCTCTGCATTTTAGAGTCTTGAGAGACAGGGGACACCTGCCATCGATTCTTGTAACAGTTCCTTGTAACAGTAGATGCAAAGCAACAACAGATACTGGCCACTTGACTGGTGGTGTTCTTACTTGAGAGGGGAGGGGAATGATACAGCCCTGCCTCAGTGGGGCACGAAGCAGCAGAGTTAGACCCTCAGGATCTCCAGGCAGTTGTTGTAGCAGATGGCTATCCAGTCTGGCTGGGTGGATGCCCACTGTACATTGTTGATCTCTCCCTCTGCTGTGTAGGCCAGGATCGGGTCCTCGATGGCACGAGGCATCTGCTGGATGTCCCAGATGAGGGCCTGGTGATCATCAGCTGCACAGGGAGGAGATTGGAGGGATAGTCACACTCTGACAAGATCTCCACCTGTGGAGGCCTATAGCCCCAGGGAGCCCGGTAGGATCTAGCAGCTCTAATCCTGACCCATAGTCAAGCCAGAAATACAATTGGACCATTATACATCATCCAGGGCAGAGCTGATAAACAACTGATCAGTGGAACTCATACCAGTTGAAAACAGTAAAGAACTGGACTGCAAAAACCCTAAGGAGCATTAAATAGAGCTTAGCCAGGGCAGATGCACAGTCTGGGCACTGGGCTCATGACTTCCACACAGTAAGTTCTAACAGGTGTCTATTTCCATAAACATTTAGGAAATCACTAATAAATGGCTTCTAAACTGCAAGCAAAAGGCAGGCAGAGAACTGCATAAACTTTTGGAGAGAGAGGATTTTGCAAATGCAGTGCAAGACTCAAAGTCCCCAGGAAGACCCCACTCACCTGCTGTGCAGATGTGGCAGGAGGAATGAGGTGCCCAAGCAATTCCATTTACACAGGCTCTGTGGTTGTTTAACCTGGCTACAGGAGTGCAGGGAACTCTCACATCTAGAATCACAACCTTCAGAAACAAAACCCAACTGATTTTAAAATGCAATCTATTAATTTCAAATATTTTTGAGTCATTTGCAGCAATTTCTTCGAAAAACGAAATATTTTGAGCTCAGGCTCTAAATATGGCTCTTTCCTAAAGGATGCAGCTGGCAAGCAAATACTGTTCCCAAGTAACAGCTTCTGGTGGTGGGGAGGTCAGTGTGACGTGGGTTTCAAAAGGACTCAGATCTCACAGGGAGGTTTGTGAATTCCCCAAATCAGCAGAAGTGACAAACTAAAAACTGAACTAGTAAAGAACAAGCTGACTAAACCACCTGCAGTTAAGATTTTATGTGAAAATTATTACCCAGCTGCTCCCAGCCTCCTCTTAAAGACCAGCTGGAAGACACGTCAGCCTTAGAGTGTCAAAGTCACTTCTTTAACTCCTTAATGCACTAAGCAGTGGCCCTTAATCACACCCACCACTGGTGTGATTATACAGCTATTAATTAGCAGCAAGCCCCAAGCGCAGCCTCACCTCCATCCCATCCATGGCCATGGTGGCCAGATAGTTGGGGTCCTGCTTGTTCCAGCAGAGCCGGAGCAGGGGGTGGTGCTGGGGGTCCTCGTAGATGATGGTGCTGTGCTCCAGGTGGCGCAGGTCGAACATCCTCACGGAGCCATCGGCGCCCACCGAGGCAAACATGTCCCTGCCGCCCCCGGCGCGGCTGAAGGCGATGTCGTACACCTGCACACACACACACAGCTCCAGGGTTAGGCTGTTGTATGGAAGGATGTGATGGGAGGAGGAACAGGTTAAAATGGGAGAATTTGGTGAGGTTGGTTTGCAGTCCACTTTGAGATTTAATTCTGGGGTGTAATCTGGTGAAACAAGAGCTCCGATCCAGAGTCTCTGATGAATAAAAAGGGTAGTTTCAATTGCCAATGGCATTTAAGTACTCAAAACTGTGTATTTTAATCTTAGATAAGTGATCTTTTTGGATCATTAGATTTTTCGAGAAAAGGGAGAAAAATGGAAAAGTTCTGTTCCTTTTCCACTGCTTTAAAAAGATTCAGTGTCAACAATCAACCCCCCCCATCACCTCTTTGTCATGTGCAATAAGCTGGGTCTTCACGTGGCCAGAGACCAAATTTACTCTTCCCAGAACCTGTCCTGTCTCCAGACCCCAAATAGTGCAGGTTGTGTCAATACTTGAGGTACCTGAAACAAAAAAACCCTTCTGTTAGCAAAATTACTATTATCCCAAATGATTTAATCACTTCCTGGATTAATGTAATATCCCCCAACATCTCCAGATCAAAAGAGCCACGAGAATAGAATTAAACCCAAGAATGTCAAACAGCCAACAGTCCTTCATGCATTTCAATGACCCAAACCTTTTAGCTGCAGAAATAGCCTTCCACACAGGAATAAAGGGTAAATAGCTCATGTCTGCTTCAATCTATTCAGAAGCCTGATGCAACTCTGAGATGAACTTTCCCATCCTGCCCACCTCATGTACATGCCAAGCCCCAAATTCAATCTGTGGTGATAGTGTGTTGTTATTAATTGATTGTTGCTCTGGACTGAAGGTGGGGTTTGCAGTAAAGCTCTTAAGAGATGAGAGATGTAACACACAAAAAATAAATCATGTAGTAAATAATTACTAAGACATATTATCACTGTTAATCTCTGGGCAAATCCCCCTGACATAAATGGCTGTTCTCTTCTGGGAAACAAACCTCTGGATCAGTCATCTTGGATTCACAATTTGTCCCGCAGGCTATAATTAAACCTTAAGCATCCAGCCCCCTCCTCCAACTGAATTAAGGGCTCCTGGCTCTCCTCCTGTGCTGAAATGGCTTCACAAAACACAAAGCTTGGTCTTATCCAGCCCAGAACACGCTGAAATAAGTCACAGGAATGGATGCAAATCCTTACTCAGCACTGCAACAGCAGCTCAGCAGTCTTGAAGGCTGAGACTCCCTACCCCCAAACAGCCCTAGAGTGACCCATTCTGTACTGGAGAGAGCAACTTCCAACCCAAAAAGTCTCCACAAGGTGATAATTTTCATTTAAAAAAATGTTTAACCCAAGGCAATGGCAGTTTCTGTGACACAGAAGTTGGTCCACTGGTGGGTTCCCAGACTAACTGGTCAAAATGTCAGTCCCAGCCCAGACTTCAGCAGACTCAATTCAAGGGTGTGCTGAGAATGCAGCATTTTGTCAGTCTCACCCAGCAGGTAAGGATCCACTTCATTCCAGTCAAATGATGTCAGGGGAGCACAGAAATCCGAGTTCTTGTTGTTGTTCAGCAAACATTCCAGCCGGGTCTCAGTTTCACCCACCTGGAGAGAAAATGAAACATCTGACCTAAACAGCAACACCACCTGACTCGTTCCACTGGCACAAACATGAGGATTTAATCCTGGCTTTCTTTCCTCTCAGCTTTACATCCTAAAGCTCTGGAAAACACAATCACCAGCTCCATCTTCAATAAGCTGATTAAAGCAGCAACTACCATGATAATTTGGCTTCTCCTATAGGCTTTATATTATTGCAGTGAGCAAAATCTCATCTGGAGTGAAAGTGAGATCAATATGCATCACAATTCATGCCAGAGTTCACCTTTTCCTGGGGAGGATTTACTCACCCTCCACACTCGCAGATAGTCCCCACTGGTGGCCAGCAGGTCTGGATAGACTCCCTTGGTGTCTGGGATCCACATCAGCTTTGTGGTGGGGTAGGGGTGATCAAAAGTGTTCCTGCAGATGAATTCTGAGCTCTCCTCATCCAAACCAACGAGCTGTACCTGTGAGAAACCAGATTTAAAAGAAACTATTTTATCAAAACATTACTTTCTAAGGAGAGCATTAAGACTGGGTGTGTTTCAGGACACCTTCTGTCACCTCAAGGACAACATAGAAGGACTCTCAAGTCAAAGGAATGAGAAATCTTTAAGGCTTTGCTTCCTGGCTGGGATAAGCAAGCAAAGTGAAGCATCCACCAACAGCCCAGTACTATGCTTTGAAGAGATGATCCCAAACAAACTGAAATTCAGCCCTAAAGGATTAAAGACCACCCTTCTCTTTTCCACATTGCAAAGCCCAGTTTAAATCACAGACTTAAAACAGCACAAACATTATTCCAGCTCTGATGCTGACAATGTCATCTTCAGAGAGCAGAACACGCTGCAGTTTGCCCAATTAAAGTCCATATCATGGAATTCCTGGCCATAACCCTGCAGATTGTGATGGATCATGGCAGTTTTCATGAATGTTTCATGATGTTTTCAGCATCACATGACCCAAAATGTTCTGTCACAAGTGCATGAAATTAACTCAAGATAAATCACATTAGAGAGTCAGAAAGCAAAATAGAATTCAAACTTTAAAAAATCACTGGAAAGCTAAAATAGTTACATAATTCAAATGTTTTTTTTTTTTTAATGAGAAGATCAAGAAAGCAGGCCTGCTGCAAGATTCTACACAACTGAGGTCCAAAGGAGTATTTTTACACAGTGATGTGACAGTGGGGAGGGCTAAACTTGCCCCACTGTGAGAGTGATGCAAGACAGAGCAACCAAGAAACTCCCTCCACAGAGCCTGCTCATGACAACACCTGAAGTAATGCCTGAGGTCCCAGACATGATGTTATTAGAAAAATATTGACATGTCAGAAAGTGTTCTGAGAACAAATGGTGCTGGGAGGACGAGTTTAACCTGCAGTGACTCCGGGAGCCAAACAGGATGAAAGTCCTGCTGGGTGAAATGCTGCCCAAACACAAACAGTGTGGGGACAACTCACTACAATTAGTTTGTAAGCTGCTCACAGTAGGAACTTCCTAGTACTTTCCACACAGCAGCTTCCTCCTGGCTTAATGGGACTTTTTTAGAGATGTTTATCTGGAAAAATCCTAAATATTCTGGGATAAGCACTTTGGTTAAGAAAGTGCACATTTCAGCTAGATTGGAAATCTACCTTATTTTTGCCCCCACCTAACAGAAAACCAACAAAGGCTTCAGTGGATCTTAAACTCTAATATTTCCAGTTTCATGAGCCCATTTCAAGATGCTTTTAAATGCAGACTCTGCCCCCACCACAATGAGAAGCTCCAGCCTTCCCACTCCATGACAAAGATTAAAAGACACATCCGAGCGTGCTCCTAAAAAAATGTGTTTTCTGCCTTGCCCTCTCTTTATTACAACTACTCCTCATTATCCTTCACACTCTCATATAAATCAGTCAAAAATCTCCCTATCTTCTGAAATGATTGACAAAGAGCTTTGTAACTCCTTTAGGGATCAGAAATACTAAGCGGATTTTACAAAGGAAGCAAATTGTCCTTGGTGATAGAAAATCTTGTGGCAAGGTCAGGATCAGAAGACAAATGACCTCTAATCATATCTCCTTTGCTGATGCTGTTTGCAGCTCAACACGAGTGTATTAAGCCCACACAAAGCAATCAACATGCTCATCACCAGAAGCAAATCTCAACCAGCAAAGGGCCCACTTTCACTGGTGTGAATGGAAATGGAAATGGCAAAGTCCCTCTCAGCCTGGCTACAATTTGAACCATCCTGAATCTCCCTGGAACTCATTCCACCAGAAAACAAGGACCAGCGTGCTTGACCTCCACTGGTTTTGCAATTATGCCACGACAGTAGCTGGGAATGCTAAATATTTATTTGTTCCTCCAATACATCAAGATATGTTAAAATTGCATGTGGATTTTCCTATCACAATCCAAGCCTTTATCAACATAAAGCTTAATTGCAGCAGTGCATCTGACTAATAAAGTGCCTTTAATCAGCATTGCTTACCTTCTGAAAAAATCATGTCCCCAACATAAATCAGGCACAGAACTAAACAATGCAGAATTTGGTAACAGCTTCTTTTTCTTATATGGTTTGAGGAACACTGAAGTAAGTTCTCAGCAATTTAAGAAAAAAACCAAAACCTACAACTCTTTAATCCAATTAGTAACTACCAAGAATGACACTTCACAATTATTTTAGGGTCACGTACAATGAGAAAGATGTCACTGCATCAATTAATCTTCAACATGCAATCAATTTTTCTTTGCAATGCTAAATCTTAAAGAACAAATGGCCTTTTGGTAAAACAACCTCCCTGAACCCTCTGTGGTGGAAGGCAAGGTTTGGGAAAAATTGGCAATCTGGGAAGCACCTGGTCATATCCTGTCTGTACAGCACAAATCTCTGTTTTCTGCACTGGGCTCCAGTTTGGTCTTGCAGTTAGACCCCCAAATCAGCTTTTCCTGGTATTTTCTACAGCCTGTTCCTGATCCATGAAGCCACAGTTAGGAGCCCGTGGAACATTTTGAACAGTGAAACCCGGGAACACCAGTGATCCATGAGGTATTATAAAGCTTGACAGCGGCTTCCTAATCCAAGAAGTTCAGGAAACACCACCTCAAATTATTTAATTCTTCCAGCTGGAGCAGGGCATCTCTCTTCTAGTACCAGTGATTCCATCAGCAAAGGTGCAGAAGCTGAAACAAAACTACTCTGGGTTCAAACAGCTCTTGGCAACCAACTTCAGTCAGTGCCATCCAGCGTGTTAGGAGGGAGGGCTCACAGGGATTGAAGGTGTCTGGGAATTGGGGATAGCAGGGAATTAGGGTTTGGCAGCCAACAGATTGGAGAGCCCCACAAAGCAGAGGTGTAAACAGCCATTTTAGGTAACCAGTGAGTGCTACAAACTCTGGTAATTACTACAGAAACAGAAAATCAGAGACAAACAAGAAAAAAATATCTCTTTCCCTGTAATTCCCTCCCAGTGAGCACTTCTCCTGCAACAAATACTTAGGCATTAAGTCATTTTAAGAGCATCTTTTTAAAAAAACCCTAAACCAGAAGAGAAATAAGGAAGAGGTATATTCACTGATTTGGTCAGACTTTAAGCAAACTGGACTATTCCAGACCATTTTGCTAGTAAGGAAGAGAGGCAGTTATTTGGCAGAAACCATTGCAACATCAGGAACAGAAATGTTACTGGGACCTTGTCAGAAACCCCTAAAGATTGTGAGTGCACAGAGAAAGCTGAAATGAAAATCACTTTTCATTATCCTTTTAATTAGTGCCAACTGTACCTCTAAGTGTGTTTTGATGTCAGAAGCTGCAATATAAAACATCTCAGCCATGAAGGGCAAATTATATGCAGAAGGACACAACTTCACATATATTCTGTAAAAACCTTAAATTTCTGTTAACCCCAGAAGTCAGGCTGTAAAACCAACTGCTCCAGGCCCTTTGGAGCAGTGTCATGGAATATTTAAATAGGGAAGCTGCAGTCCTTTCCCTTTGTTCCTTTAGTTATACCACTAACACAGGAGCTGGAGCTGAAAGAGTTTACAAGTCATGTGCAGGTAGCACAGCTCCACAGTCCTGTCCAAGAGTTCCCAACCTGGAGCATGAATCTCTTCCCTGAATGTTTCATCACCCTCTAAAGGCCTCAGCAAAGCTGTGAGAGTCATGGAAAGGCACCATAAAGACAGTGCAGTGAAACATCACTCCCAGGAGCATTCTGGTCACCAAAGTAAAGGAGACAACATCAGCACTGAGCAATAACAACACTTTCAATTAGGCAAGACAACTCCCTGTTAACTGCCTTCATACAAAAAGCATCAAACAAGAAAACCACAAAAAAAGAAAGCAAAAAACCCCACTCTGAAACGTCAGAGACACAGCAAAGCGAAGGTTATGTTCCACTGCATTTATTGCACAGGTTTAATTTTTAATCATACACCATCTCTCCTTGTACAGCAGCAGCAGCTTCCAGGCTCATCTCATCCCCACACAATTAGTTTGCAGCTCTTTCTGCCACTCAGACCTCACAGCATGTGGTGCTCATGTGGACTGAAGTCAACAGAATCCTTATTCCTGCAGCTCAGAGGTCAAGAGAAGCCCTGGGGAATATTTACAGACAGTGATAATTTACATAGTCCTACACAATTTCTGTCTGCTACAACTGTGGGTGTAAAGGGTGGAAGGGGAGGGGTTGACTCAGCTGCTTTACACTCGAAGCCTGAGCTGAAAAGCAGATCTGATCTCACTGAAATTGAGAGCGACCCCAGGGAACGCTCCAAACTCAAAGAGGAGAAGGCAACAGAAATGTGTATCCCCTTATTAACCAATTCTGCCACCTCTGAACAACAAAGTGTTTGCAGGTTTGCTATTTTATCTGCCCAGAGAGCAGCCTACAGAAACCTTTTCAAGCTGGTCTTTACACAAACTGAAAGTTTGCAGGCTCAGGCCCTGCCTGTCCCCAGCAGCTCTGCCAGAATCACAAAGCTCACCAGGAGAAGGACACGACTCACACAGCTCGCACTGCCTGAACCACGGTGTGCTCAGCAAAGCACCGTGTCCAGCTCAGCTTCAAGGGCAGGGATTTAAGCACTCCAAGAGATGTCACCCCTGTCACCCCCTCATTACACCCCTGCACAGAGCCCAGTCCCCAACACCAACTTTCTGACAGTATTTTCCACAACCTCCATCAAACCTCTCCACAAAGCTACATGACATAAACACACCAAACTGTCGGCAAAACCTTCAGTTTCAGACAATTTTCAGTTTCCTCTGTTAACTTCATCCATCTCCTCATCTCTCCTTTATTTCTACAGATTCATTATACCAGATTAGCACCTTAAAAATGTGCTCAGAAGTGACTGCACGGGTGTTCTGAGAGGTGAACACAGGCTCTATTCCCCGTGTGAGGTTCCCCCTCTCACACCCAGCAGGGAAACACTGAAGATACAATCTCATGCCTCATTACACCCCTGTTCTCAGCGAAAAGTACTGAGGGATCACTGAAAGTGCTTTATATACTTATGAAAAGAGTTATCACGCAGAAATCCCTGTCAGCAAGGAGCTACAATGACAACAGCACATTGCCAACACAGTCTCCCTGTATCTCACAGAAGAGCTGGGTGTGAAAAGGACCTCTGGAGATCATCCAGTCCAACCCCCTTGCCCGGGCAGGGTCACCTGGAGCAGGTGACACAGGAAAATGTCCAGGAGGGTTTGGAACTTCTCCAGAAAGGGAGATTCCACACCCTCCCTGGGCAGCTGTTCCAATGCTCTGCCACCTTCCACGGAAAGAAGTTCTCCCTCATCTTGAGGTGGAACTCCTTTACATATGAACTTCTTTTTAGATAGGAATATATGCACAGAGAATATATGCACAGACCACTCCCGACCACGAGCTCCCCTTTACACCGAACAAACCCCAGCTTTGCCCCAACCAGGGGACCTTCTCTTACCCCTCCAGCAGCACCCAGACCCACTTCCCCCACATCCCTTCACCGTGCAGCCCTTTACACCGCAGCTCAGAGGTCACCCCAAGCCCAGCCACCACCACACCCGGGGAGCACACCACTCCTCGGGGGGGCTCAGACCCCCATGCCCCCCGAGGGTCTCCCCGAGGGTCCCCCCCCGAGCCCCCCGAGGGTCTCCCCGAGGGTCCCCCCTCGAGCCCGACGAGGGCCCCCCCTGAGGGTCCCCCCGTGCCCGACGAGGGTCCCCCCCGAGCCCCACCAGGGTCCCCTCCCCTGCCCCACGAGGGTCCCCCCCGAGCCCCACCTTGTTGTTGTACTCCTCCACGAAGCTGCCGAGCGCCA
>JAWWEW010000077.1:1233321-1267460 GCA_035583185.1 Anabacerthia variegaticeps
GGAGCGCGGTGAGGCCGCGGTGGGCCCGGGTGGCCCCGGTGGGCCCGGCGGGGGCGGGCGGTGCCGGCGGCGCTGAGGCCGTGAGGGACTCGGCCCCTCACACAACGGGAGCGGAAGCCACGCGGGGAGCCCCGCCCGCTGCGCGCCGATTGGGTGTTCCGGTTGTCACTCAGCGCAAAGCGGGGCGCCTATTGGTGGAGCCGCGAGGTCGTTCGCCCCGCCTCGGCTTCCTATTGGTGGCCGCGCCTTTCAATCCAAACGGACGCTCACGCTCCGGCCGGGGTAACCTATGGGTGCGCTCTGGCCCCGCCCCCGAGGGCGGGACCGATTGGTCTCGGCATCCCATTGGCTGGCGGGGGTCGCAGTGACTGGAGGCGGGGCCTTGGGGCGGTGTCGATGATTGATTGGCTGACAGTGGTGTCAGTCACGGCAGCCCGCGGTGGCCGGGGGTTCGAGTCCCGCCCCCTCCCGGGGCAGGGCTGGGCTCTAATTAACCCGCGCTTAATGACGGGGGTCATTAGGGGAGCAGTGGTTGCAGCACCGCCGGCGTGTGGCCGGGGGACGGGCAGGTCCGCGCTGGGGCTCAGCACACCCGGGGGTCGCAGGGGCCACGTGCGATCTGTGGCTGTGTCCCCTCGCAGGGCTGCGGGGGGATTTGGGCATCACTGTGCCCATCCCCGTGCCCATCTCTACCCATCCCCGTGCCCATCCCCGTGCCCATCCCCGTGCCCATCTCTACCCATCCCCGTGACCGTCCCCGTGCCCATCCCCGTGCCCATCCCCGTGCCCATCCCTGCCCACCTCTGCCCATCCCTGTGCCCATCCCTGCCCATCCCCTGTGCCCATCTCTGTGCCCGTCCCCGTGCCCACTGAGGGGTGTTTGCGGGATTCCTTATCACGGCTGGTCCTGTAGGAAAGCATTCCCAAATCTCTGCTGAGCCTCGAATGCATCCCACTGGGAAGGAATTGCTCGGCACGGTTCTCTGGCTCCGTTCTTGTCCCAGTCCATTCCTGCCCCGTCTCCATCCCTGTCCCGTCTCCATCCCTGACCTCTCTCCATCCCTGTCCCATCTCATCCCCGTCCCTGTCCCATCCCCATCCCTGTCCCATCTCCATCCCAATCCCATCTCCATCCCTGCCCCGGCTCCATCCCTGATCTGTTAGATGTGCACAAGGGCTCCCTTAACCCCACACTCCCAACTGGGTGGTCCAACCACAGCCCTTTGTGGTCCCTTTGCCGATTTATCCCTTTGAATGACGACTCACCACCGAGCTCACCCCAACAATCACACCCCTCACCCGCATCAGGTGCCAAAAACATCTTTATTAGCAAAGTGTACACTAAAACTCCGGAGAAAGAGATGCTCACAGTTTGACTACTCTCAAAGGGAGCTCGATACATGACTTTGAGCTGGCCTAGGACTGTCACAGCATCTACCCTGGCGAGCGGCGAGGCGGCAGCGCTACGCGGGCTGGTCCTACGGGAATGCTGGCCGGGAGGAAGCACCTATCAAACCTTTATCAAAAGAGAGAAGCTGGCAGGGAGGGCTGGGCCTGGAGGTGTGTCTGGCGCTTTTCAGCTCTCTGGGATTGTGCTTTTGAGTTTTGTGCTTTACGCCCAGGCCGGTGTCCGGTTGGATTTGTCCAGGGGGGAGGTGTTGGTGGGGTCTGCAAGGTGGGATTGGCCTTGCTGGAGGGGTCAGTGCCCTGGGACTCGTGCTGAAGCATTGCAGTGGCAGGGGCTGTTGGCCCTTTGTTTCTCAGTGGCAGTCAAGTAGGACGAGCTTCTGTCCCCTGTCCTTGTCCTGCAGCTCCCCCCGTGGAGATGTCCCCCTTCCCCTTGTGCTGACCACCCTTCCTGCAGCGCCCACGGGCTCTGCTGGGCTAAGCCTGGTGCCAACCCATGGTCCCTGCTCCAGAGAGCTCACAGCACAGCCCCGAGCTGTGGGTTTGCTCTCCCGTGGTCGCTTGGCTCGTGCCATTCTCGAGAGGAAGCCTTGGCAAGGACGAGGCGGTGGGTACCTTTTGGCCTAATCAGCTCCGTGGTGGCTGTGAGAGCTGCTCTGGGTTCACTAGGATGTGCAAATGAAACCTACTCTACTGGGAACCGCTGGAAAATGCCGACCTTGGAATCCAGCCACGCTACGCTTCCTTTCACGGTGGCAGAAGACAGCTACAAATTATACCCCTGAGCCAATGGCATTGTCCAATGTCTTACCCTTGCAGTCAAAATCGACATCAACTGGCCCTGCTTGCAGTTGAGGTTCCTCTTGACTTGCTTCGTGGCCCCGACGTCTCTAACTTCCAGGCAGCACCGGGTCGGAGAGGTGTCTCTGAATGTCCTGGTGCTCTGAAGATGCCTCCAGGTGCTCAGGGAGGGAAGGGAAACGAGAGCCCCTCAAGAGTCCCTGGGTGTTTGGTGCCCTTTGGTGTGGGGGCTCTGGGCTCGGGAGGGGTGGCGAGTGGTGCTCCTGCTCGGAGGGGGCTGTCATGGTTTTGTCGGATGACACGGAGAGCTGCATCCCGCTTGACAAGGAGTCCCTGGATTTCAAGTGGAACTTTTCTACCTCCGTGTAGCTCGGGCTCTGGTGGGAGAGGAGGAATTGGATGGGTTGTGGTGGAAGCAAAACAAAGCAGCTCTGTCCTCATGCTCTGAGCCCCAAAATGTTATTTTTTTGCTGCAGCCTCAGAGTAGAGGAACCCCCTCCCCTCCCTCCTGGTGGGGCAACCTGGGGGTGGCAGCTGTGCCCCAAAATCAGCGATGCACTGGGAAAATCTGCTCCCATGCCAACACCCCTGGGCATTGCCTGGGCCCATGAGCTGTGCTTTGCCTGGAGGGAGCTCAGGATCCATCTGCCCTGGACAGAAGGAGGGCTGGATGGTGCTGAGCCAGGAGGGGTGACCTTACCTGCTCCTGGGTTGCCGTCTCCTCGTCCTCCAGAGGGGCACAGGGGGTGAGGGGCTCCAGGCTCCGCGGGAGGATCCCGTACATGGCCAGGTTGTGGGAGGACGGCGAGATGGGGCTGTAGGCGGGTGGCACTTGGGACAGCTGGCGCTGCAGGAGCTGCAGGATTATACTGATGTCTGATGACATCCTGGACTCCAGCCTGGGGACAGAGCAGCCCAGTGTTAGTGCAGTGCATCCCATTGCATCCCATGCTGGGCAGGGGAGGCACCAGGGAGGAGGTGCCCATTCTGCTGCCCGAGGGGGATGATGCTTTGCCTGCTGCTCACTGAGGTTTTTGGAGAGCTTCAAAGCAGCAGTGCCACAGAGAGATCAATCCTGCCATCTCTCTCCTGCCACACTCAATCACCCTCTGCCCAATTTTATGTGGAGCCAAAGTGGGATCTGGAGTGGGGATTTGAAAAAAGCTAAAACTACCCTGGAGGGGGGAAAAAATTGCGATGGTTAGTTTTAATCTGGATCAATTCTCCAGGCCAGATGCCTGCACTGACAGATGGACCAAGGCAGGTTGCTGCCAACCATTTTTAACTGAGGAATAGAAGGAAATGGAAAAGTAGGAGTCTCTCCCTTCTGCCTTGGCCCTGACTGAAGTGAGCAGCTCTGGCAAGCAGGCACAGCCCCCCTGGCAGCACAGGGCATCACTTACAGAGGGGCAGACCTGTCTCCCAGTGCTGGGATGGAGCACTGGTGAGACACCTAAACATGAGTGCGTGGTGAAGTGAGCTCAACGAGGGCAGCAGAGCCCACAGAGCCAGCTCCCCATGTGGGTCCTGCCTGGGGACCTTGAACCTGCACCTTCAGTGTGGGCTCTTCCCCCTTGTTCAAAAACCATGGAACAGTTGGGGTTGGAGAGGACCTTGAAGATCATCCAGTTCCAACCTCCTGCCATGGGCAGGGACACCTTCCACTAGACCAGGTTGCTCAGAGCTCCATCCAGCCTGGCCTTGGACACTCCTATGGGGTGGTGGCACAGTGTCAGATCCTGGGGATGGTGACAGATCCCAGGGGTGGTGGCACAGGGGCAGATCTCAAGGATGGTGGCAGATCCCAGGGTGGTGGCACAGGGGCAGATCCCAAGGATGTTGACAGATCCCAGGGTGGTGGCACAGTGTCAGATCCCAGGGGTGGTGACAGATCCCAGGGGTGGTGACAGATCCCAGGCTGGTGGCACAAGGGCAGATCAGGGGCTGGGCTACAACCAGGGCCAGTATTGGCTGCTCCATTTGCAAAGTGCTCTCAGGGACCAGAAGGTGGGATTGCTGCACACGGGGACCACTGTGGACACTTCTGGAAAGCAGAAGGTGGTGGCCCATTGTCCCCAAGGTCCCCTCTGACCCTGTGCCCTGGGGACCTGCGCCTACCTGCTGAGCTGGGCTTGCAGGAGCTCCAGCCTGGACTCGATCTGCCCTGGTCTGCAGTCGCTGTGCAGGGGCACGTCCCGTGAGCTCTGCACCAGGGAGATGTGCTGCAAAGGCTCTGGGGGAGGGTTTGGCCGCCGGTCCTCCCAGAAGGTGAACATGTTGGGGATGTCCAGGGGGGTGGCTGGAAGGAGAGGAGACACCTCAGCACTTCTGTCTTGCATCCTCCAGCCCTGCTGGCGTGGAGGTGCTCCAGAGTCCATCACCCTGACACACATGGAGAGCCATCACCCTGACACACATGGAGAGCCATCACCTGACACATATGGAGAGCCATTGACTGACACACATGGAGAGCCATTGACTGACACACATGGAGAGCCATCACCCTGACACACGTGGAGAGCCATCACCCTGACACACGTGGAGAGCCATCACCTGACACACACGGAGAACCATCACCCTGACACACCTGGAGAGCCATCGACTGACACACATGAAGAGCCATCACCTGACACACATGGTGCTCAGGGAAAGTCCATCACCCAGCACCTCAGGGGCTTATGGGGACGCATCCCCCTGGCACCCAAGATGGTCAGGGACAGCCCCTCACCCTGGCACCCAGCACAACTGTGGAAGTAATTTTTGGCCCCTTGGAGCAGCCCCAAAGGGTTTCCTGGGTACTGGGAGAAACCACAGGGCACAGGAGGGGCAGAGCAGATACAACCGGGGACAAAAGGCAGCAAAGACCCTTGACACAAGCGTGGCTCCCCTCAAATCCATGTGAGCTACCAGACAAGGCCACCATGCCCCAGCATCTCCAGCATCCTGCTGCCAGCTTTGGGTACCTGCATAGGACTGGCTGCTCTCTGCTGCTTGCTTCCCCATCTCCGTGTGGCCAGCGCTGGTGGTGATGAGGCTGAGCGAGGGCAGGGCAAGGTCATCCTTTTTGGATGTGGGGAAGGGCTCAGCTTTCACAGGGCTGCCAGTCTTGGCCTCGTCGTCACTGGTCTGGGAGCAGGGAGAGGTGCTGCTGCCCAGGTCGTCCCACTGGTCCTTACTCAACGGGTCCTGCGGGTTGGTGAGCTCTGAGTAGGTGTGATACTGCTCTGCATCAGAGATGCCCGTGTCTGGGTCTGTGGGACAGCACAACAGGTTAATCTGGGGAGTGCCACACATGGAAAAATCAGCCCCCATTCCCTCTGGGGTGCCTGTAGGGCTGGGGGCATCCCAAGGGGAGACAGGGAGGGAGGGAAGGCAGTATGGATGCCCTGGTCTGCAGGGACAGAGGCACCAGCAGCCTCTGCTTTGGGTGCCTGCCAGGGCAGCAATTAAAGGATGATCCCACTCCCCAGCCCTGTCCTGGCTCCATGGCACTCACCGGGCTTGTTGGGCGGGCACGGGGAGCGCTTGCGTCGGCGAGCCCGGCGGTAGGTGCAGTCGTACTCCTCGCTGAGGGGGGAGCGGGGAACGCTGTCTGCCTGAGGGAGGAGAGGGGCTGGTCACCAGGGAAAGGGTGCCATGTGCCATCCATGGGTACCACGTCCTGTCCATGGGGGCCATGTGCCGTCCATGGGTACTGCATCCTGTCCATGGGTACCATGTCCCGTCTATGGGTACCACAACCTATCTATGGGTACCACAACCTATCCCTGGGTGCCATGTGCCATCTATAGGTACCACAACCTATCCATGGGTGCCATGTGCCAACCATGGGTATCACAACTGATCCCTGGGTGCCATGTGCCATCCATGGGTATCACATCCTGTCCATGGGTGGCATGTGCCATCCATGGGTACCACAACCTATCCAGGGGTGCCATGTGCCATCCATGGGTACCACAACCTATCCATGGGTACCACAACCCATCCCTGGGTGCCACATCCCATCCATGGGCACCACAACCCATCCCTGGGTGCCATGTCCCGTCCATGAGTACCACAACCCATCCTTGGGTGCCATGTGCCATCCATGGGTACCACAGCCCATGTTCCTCGCTGGGGCAGCAGCCCTGGCACTCACATCTCGCAGGTTGAAGGTGATCTCCAGGTTGCTCCAGAAGTTGTCAGAGAAGGCTGGGTACATGTCCAAGACCTCCAGCAGGTCCTCACGTTGGATCTTGTGCAAGTCACAGTAGGTCAGGGCCCTCACGTCAGCGTTGGACTTCCCTGGGCGGGCGTAGAGGCTGATGGGCTCCCCAAAGATGTCATTCTTCCCTGTGCCAAGAGACAGCTCATCAGGGAGAGGGTGGCACCCACTCCAGCTCCAGATGTACTGGACCAGCAGCCCTCGCTTTGGGACTCACGGGCAAGGGGATGCCCAGCAGCCCCAACTCTGATTGTGGATGCTGGGGACAACATTGTGAAAGCCATCACTGATGGAAACACCAAGCCAGGGGGGCCTGTTGAGCCATGCCCTGCTCTCCTCACTCCCCTGTGGCCTCTCCCTGGCATCTCTCAGGGGTCCTCCATACCCTGTCTACTGGTGTGGTGACAAGCCAGAAGCTGAGGAACAGCCTTCCCTTCTCTAGGACATGGAGAAGTCCTCTGACCTGATCTCTTCTCTGTGATGACCAGTGATAGAACCTGTGGGAGTGGCCTGAAGTTGTGTCAGGAGAGGGTTAGGCTGGATCTCAGGGAAAAGGCTCTTCCCCCAGAGGGTGGTGGGCACTGACCAGGCTCCTCAGGGCAGTGGGCACAGCCCCAAGGCTGCCAGAGCTTCAGGAGAGCTTGGATGATCTTCTGGGGCACAGGGTGGGATTGTTGGGGTGTCTGTGCAGGGCCAGGACTTGGACTGGATGATCCCTGTGGGTCCCTCCCGTCTCAGCATATTCTGTGACTCTATGTTTCTGTGCCCCTCACCTGCCTCCCTTGGTCCACTGTTCATTGCCCACCACCCACCACCCTTTGCCCCTCGCCCATCACCCCTCTCCCTCTCAGCAGGAAGGGTTTTTCCACCTAGGATGGCCACCACAATGTCTTCCCGGAGGATCTCGATGGAACCCCTGGAGATGAAGTAGAGCGTGGTCAGGACATCTCCGTAGTGCACCAGGGTGTCCCCGGGTGGGGCGTGAGTCGTCTTGAACTTCATGGCCAGGGCTCTCAGGCAGCCTTTGCTGGCTCCTCGGAAAGCCTTGCAGTTCTGGAGCAGTGTGCGGTTGAGGTGCAGGCAGATGTCTGCCTGCAGGCAGTCGGGGAAGCCCTTCAGCACCTGTGGGGAGCCAGGCAGAGATGCCATCACACCGCTGTCCCTGGGAAGGAACAGCCACAGGAGGCTGTGGGACACGGAGGGTGACACAAACAGGAAACCTGTGCACCCAGAAAGCCAAAGCTGGGGACATCTCCCCATCCCTGGAAAGCCAGGTTGGATAGGGCTTGGAGCAACCTGGTCTAGAGGACGGTGTTCCTTCAAGGGAGTAGAACAGGATGAGGTTTAAGGTTCCTTCCAACCTAAACCAGTCCATGATCTTTTGATCTTCCCTTGGTGGATGCTGGCCTGCCTGTCACTGGCATTTACTGCTCGTGGCCTGGGACAAAAGCCCTCCCAAGCAATAAATAACAGTGACCAGATCAATCCATTTATACCCACTGGTGGCATATCCCCCTTTTCATCTTTGCACCCGCTAATCTTGGCTGAGCAAGAGCACAAACTGGCACAAAGAGCACAAAACCCTTAATTAAACAGCACCTGCCTGAATGCCAAGAAGCAGCAGCAGCACAGGACAGTTGTGTGCAGCAACAGCTAAATATACCTGTGCAAATACCTCGCCGTGAACAAAAGCTGGACCTGAAGGTGAAACCAAGGTAAAACTCCCAATATGGAGAAAGCTGCTGCCACCAATGACTCATGGTGCCGTGGTGAAATCCACCTGGGACTGGGGTTTTTTTTGGAGAGCAGCATATGGCCCTGGGGTCCCCCTCGCTGTCCTCCCCGCTCACATCCCGCTGGTGGCCAAATCTGGAACCACCACGCTGGGGCTGGTGAGCACGACTTGTTCTTGGCTCCATCATGATGTCCCAGGCTGGCAGCGCTGCCTTAGTTTCCCTACTGGGAAATCAGGGGCAAGTGGATTGATTGGGCTGTGGGGTGATTGATTAGGTCGCGTTGTGTCTCAGCAGCATCCAGCAGGAATTGGTGTGAGCGGTGGCACGTCAAGCTGAGCTCTCACAGGGGATTCGTGTCCTGAGCTTGCACTAAGCTGGGAGAACCTTGGTAGGGTGCCATGGCTTTGCTTCTAGTTATTGTCACCCATGTCCAGCCAGGGATGTCTCCGCTTTGGGAGAGGAACCCGAAGCTCTCCAAGCAGCAGAGCCCCAGATGCTGCCCAGTTGTTTAATGTGCCAGCAGCAGCTTAAGATGGAGACATTGAATTATACAAATCTGTGTCCTGATGCTGCTCAGGGATGGAGGAGGTTCAAACCTTAAGGAAAAAAGAGCATGAACTGGGAATGAGTGGGATAATGACCTTCCCAGGGCCAAGAGAGGGGAAGCACCAGGTCTCATCACTCCTTGCCTCATCCTTTCCCATTCCTCTGCCTTGCTGCTGGCTGAGCCAGGGTGTTTGTGCACAGAGTCCTGTGGCCATGAGCCAAGTCCAGCCAGCTCTCTGCCAGCCCAGGACTCCTTGGCCAAGCCCCCTCCTCACTCCTGTGGCTCCTCGGCGCCGTGGGCACGAGCCCTGCCGCCAGGCTCGGAGACACGGCGCCTCTCCCGCACAGCTCCGCCATTGATCCCTCCTTTGCTAACAAACAGCTGCCTCTCTGGGCTCTAATTAAAATGGATCGAGGTTTATTTAAATGCCCTCCTTTCCCGGCTGCGAGAGCGGGATGCACTTTGCTTAGCAACCGGCGGAGCGGAGAGGAGCCCGATCGATACCCGCTCTGACACCAAAAGGCACCGGCCTGAAAGTGCTCGGCGCCGATGGGGGCTCTGAGCTCCTCACCAAACCTGCTCCCTGGCCAAGAAATGCGCTCATGGCCCTGCAAAACCTCTGGGTAGCTGTGGAGGAATGGGCAAAGGAAAGGGAAAGAGGAGAAAGGGACATGCAGGAGGTGGATGGGCAGACAGGCTCTGTCTTCAGCCTCCCAACTCTTCTGCCTCCTCTCCACCCTGGTCGGAAGGATGGGAGCGTTTGGGTGGACCCTGATCTGGGCTCTGGGTTGATTCAGGACAACGTGCTGTGGGGAGAGGTGGCCTCCCTGCCCTGCACTCACCGCGTTCATGTCGATGCCGTTGGTGTAGGACCAGGCGTGCTGGAAGTACTCCTCCAGGCGCTGGCGCAGCGGGTTGGGGATCTGGTGGAAGCGGATGAACTCCTTGACCCGCAGCATCTGCGTGTGGTAGCGGGCAGTGCCCGAGTACAGGCGCTGGATGATGGCTGAGACGTTCCCGAAGATGCTGGCGTACATCAGAGCTGCAAGGAGAGGGCAGGACACAGTGGGACACGGGGAGGTGCCTGTGCAGGGACATCAGACCAGGAACAGCAGGTTTCCAAACCCCGTATCAACCATGGACCCAAAACCGGGGGGTTTCTGAAAACTGTATTTCTATCTGTCACCCCATCCACTTGTCTGTGTGGAAGAGGCACAAGTGGAGGGAGATGCTCTGCTAAAATCCAGTGTGCTCTCCCCATTTCTCCCCATTTCATCCCCTCCAACCTCCAAAACAGGGCTGGGGACAGCGGGACACGCGCAGGCACTCACAGCCAATGAGCATGACACAGATGGAGAAGATCTTCTCCGAGTTGGTGTTGGGCGAGACGTTGCCAAACCCCACGCTGGTGAGGCTGCTGAAGGTGAAGTAGAGGGCAGTGACATATTTGTCCTTGATGGACGGGCCGGAGGAGAGGTCGCTGTCGTTGTAGCGCTTGCCGATCTGGTCGCCCAGGTTGTCCAGCCAGCCGATCTTGTGCTCCATGTAGGGCCGCTCCACATTGCCAATGGCATACCAGATGCAGGCGAGCCAGTGGGCGATGAGGGCGAAGGTGCACATGAGGAGGAAGAGCACGGCTGCTCCGTACTCCGAGTAGCGGTCCAGCTTGCGGGCCACGCGGACCAGGCGCAGCAACCGGGCGGTCTTCAGGAGGCCGATGAGGGTGGTGGTCTGCAGGGGAGAGGGAGAAACCTCAGGGGCAAGCAAAGCATGGATCTGGTCGAATCTGCTTCCTTTGAAGGGTATAAAGGCTTTTCTAGAGCGTGAATCACCTTGTGCTGGAGGTGACCTCTGAACTAGGTCAGGTAAGTCATGCCACAAGAAAGGCAGTTTCCCTCTGCTGACCATAAAGGCAACAAGCTGTGGGATTATGGGTGAGCAAGTGAGAGGAGCCAAGGCCAACCCCGTGTTTCCTGATGGGTCCTCACCTTGCCAACCATTGCTCCCAAAACAGCTGCCCTTCACTCCCAGATGTGGGGTCTCCAGGCAGTGCAGTAAGCACAGGATCATCCCACTGCCAACATTTTGAATCTGGTTGTCAGTGCAACCCCAAACTGGAGCCAGTCCCCAAACAATGCCCCAGTCTGCTCTGCGGGGTCAGCCTCAGCAAGAGGAGTGGGCCCAGGTAGACACTGTCTTAGCACTTGTAGGGTCTGTGGGGCTGTTTGACCCTACAAAATGGCATCCCAGGTCCCAGCTGCCTGATAAAAACCTGTCATGACATCCTCGTCCACCCTCTGACTAAACCACCCCCCTCCTCATGGATTTAGCCATGCACCACTTACATCGACACCCATATCCCTCTCTTTCTCTCCCATACATCTCTCCCTATCCATCCACGAGCCCCCTCCTGTCCTGATGGACCTCCAGGCCGTACCTCATCAGAGCCAGAGCGGAAGATGAGCAGGTCAAAGGGGATGGCAGCGACCATGTCGATGAGGAACCATCCCTTGAAGTAGTGGATGGCGATCTTGGCGGGGTGGCTCACCACCTCGTCGTTGATGTTGACGTAGGTGGTGCGGAAGTTGATGACAATGTCCACGATGAACATGATGTCCACAATGAGGTCGATGATGTTGAGCGGGTCGCAGGTGTAGCTGCAGTCCCAGCGCTTCTCCTCCACCTGCTCCTCGTTGAGCAGGAAGGCGGCTGAGTAGGGTGTGAAGACGGCTGTGTAGATGACCAGCAGGAGGATGAGCCAGTCCCACACAGCCTTGAAAGGGCTGTAGTGCAGGATGGTCCATCGGTGGATGCGCGGCGCCTGCAGCTTGTACTCGGGGAGGACGTCAGCACCCAGGGACAGCACCTGCCAGGACATGGGTGTGAGAGAGGCTGGATAAGGCCAGGAACCAGGCAAGGGGCTCCCATGTGCTGGCAGAGCAGTCAGGAGCACACAGTGGGTGTCCTACATGCTTTTCACCTTTGTTGGATTCATATATTTGTTCAGAAGTCCACAGGGTGCGTTGCCCACCACGATACCAAGGTCTGCTTGGCTTCTTGTCTGTCTCTGATGGTCAGAGCACCCTTGGGGCAGCTGTTTACCTGCTTTGTGCCCTTCTGACCCTGACCCCAACCCTAACCCATGCCAGCAGAGAGGGAAGTGTCTCCTGCCGTGCCTCCTTCTGCCCTCAGCTCAATGCCACCATGTGGGAGCTGCTGGGTGTCCCTGGCACAGGGCTATGGGGATGGGCAGCTTGGAAATGCCAACCCATGGCTGTGCCACAGCCTGGCTGTGAGGGTTACGGGACATTAGGCATCCCTCAAGCCTTGCACCGTGCCTTTCTTGGCCCCAGCAGGGACCTTCCCCTGGATGTCCCTCTGGCACAGTTGTCCTCCAGGCAGAGGGGACAGCTCAGACCACCCACAGCAAAGCCTTGGGCAATGCCCATTTCCCATCTGACCATCCCCAGGGAGGGGGTGACCTGTGACCACCAACATGCAAACACCATCTCAAATGTTCAGGCACCCCCTCATGCTGCCATGTGTCCCCAGGTCTCTGCTCTCGTGGGGACACTCTCCCATGGCATCAGTGAGTCCCCCACACATCCCAGGCTTGTCCCAGCTCCCCCCTCCAGGACCAATGTCAGCTCCTGATGGGCTCTAAAGCCACCCTGGGGATACAACACAGGACACTGGGGGTGAGAGGGCTGGGGCTGTCCTGCTTTGGGTGCTGAGGGGAGGTGGCATGAAGGGACTTATTTGGGGGGCAGCCAGACCCCCCCTGCCTGCCCCTGCTGCTCTGTTGTCCCCCGGTGTCCCTGCAGTGCTGGGCACCAGTGCCAGCTATAGAGGAGGGTGAGGGGCACCTCAGTGCTCTCTCCCAGCACTGAGCCCCCACTAAAAGGGACCTTTTTGCCCTGCTGCAAAGGAGAGGAGAGAGGAGAGGTGAGAGAGGAGAGAGGACAGAGGAGAGAGAGAAGAGAGAAGAGAGAAGAGAGAAGAGAGAAGAGAGAAAGAGAGAGGAGAGAGGAGAGAAGAGAGGGGAGAGAAGAGAGAGGACAGAAGAGAGAGGAAAGAGGAGAGAGATGAGAGGAGAGAGGAGAGAGGAGAGAGAGGAGGATCCCCATGTCCCAAGGCAACAGTGATGGGCATCACCACAGCTCTGACAACAGACCTGGAAGAAGGCTCTGATCCTTCCTGCACTGACACCCACCTTGCTCAAGCACCTCAGGGCTTCCCAAGGGCTCCTGATGCTGCGACCCGGAGCGGATCCATCCCTGCATCCCCATCCCACAGCCCCAGCACCATGGTGGGTCCCACGGCCCACAGGTACCCCTCTGTCCTACCTGCCTGCAGCTCGCCCTGCGGCCCAGGCGGCGGCTGACCCTCGAGGTCCGAGTGTCCACCATGGGGACCCCCAAGCCCAGGCGCCCGGGCAGCGAGCGGTGCAGCGGGCGCAGCACTCGGGCCGTGGCATGGCCCACGCAGCCACGCATGCACTCGGCCAGGCGGGCGGGAGACATGCGGTGCCTGCGAAGGGCATTCGGGAGCCCGGCGTGGATTAATCAAACCCAATCGATGGCGGGGCCCCCGTGGGGACAGGAGCGCCAATGGAGCGGTGGGAGCCGTCGACGTGGCTGGCGCAGGGAGAGGGGAGGGATTGGAAAAAGTGACCCAAAGGCAATCATTGGGGATGGAGGGGAACGAGGCAATGGATGGGCTTGGGGACCGTGCTCTGCGTGGTGGTGGAGAGGGCAAGGAGACACTGGGAAAAGCTGGTTCCCAAACCTCAGGTGTGCCCAGAATACCTGGGATGGGCAGCTACACTTCATGTCTGGGAAAACCAGTGATGCTCCCATTTGGAAGCTGAATCCTTGCCCACCTGACTGGAGGCAGCTCTGGGGGGCTAGATGTGAATTCGGGCCCCCAAATGCTACTCCCTGTGCTGTGCCCATCATCCCCGCTCCTGGCACCCACATCTTGTGGCAGGAGCAAGAGCAGCTCAAGCCCTGTTGTTTTCCAGGCAGGAATTAACAAAAAACCCCACAATCCCAATGATTTGAGGCAGAAAAAGGAAGAGCATCCAAACCAACACAGAGCCAGGGAGCCACTGCAGCCTCAGGGGTGGGGAGGGCTGTGGGTGTCACCCTTGGGTGGCCTGGGTGGCCCCGGGAGTGTCTGCATGTGGCAGTGCCCAGTGCCCCTATGGTGATGCTGTGGTGCATCTTCCCTCTTCCCCTTCTCCCTGCACTTACCGGCTTCAGCCCCAGGCTAATGGTGAGGGTGCTGGGTGCTGGGTATGGGGTGCTGGGTGCTGGGTATGGGGTGCTGGGTATGGGGTGCTGGGTGCTGGGCAGTGAGTGAGGGAGGAGGAGGAGGAGGAGGAGGAGGAGGGAGCAGGGTGTTTGTGGGCTGTGGGTGACAGAGGGGGGAGGCTCCCATGACCCGGGCTAACCCCAGGGTGCCCAGCACCCATGTGCTTCCTTGTCCCTTGTCCTGTGCTGGGGATGGGGGCACTGAGCTGGGGAGAGGGGGCTACTCCAGAGTCACCAGGAGACCCTCGAGCTCGAGGGGCTGGGCAGGATCTGTCCCATGGTGCTGGCTGCAGGCGGGCACTGAGCCTGCATCCCTCCCAGCCCGCACCCTGGCACAGCTCAGCACCCCAGCCCTGTCCCCAGCACTCTCCTGCCAAGCTCCACCACCACCCGTGGGGCAGTTTGGGAGGACTGGGGCACACAAACCTGCAAACAGGACCCCAGCCTGCTGACACCGACCCCACAGCATCCCCTTGTGCCTCCAGCCATGCCCCAGAGCCAGGGGGTGAGCCCAGCACAGTCACTGCACTGCCCTCCCTGCCAGCTCACGGTGGGGCCACCACCCCAAACAGCCCCTGCCTGCCCTCCCTGCCCACCAGCTGGTATTTTTAGATGCTGTTAGTGGTGTCTCACCGCTGTCTCTGCCTCACCATGAATTATTGAGCAGGCAGCGATGGGGAGCTGTGGTTTGGGAGGAGGCACAGGACAGGGGGGAGGACAGGCAGGATGTCTGGGTCCCCTGTGAGAAGGGGAGATGTGGAGGGGACAAGAAGTCCATCCCGCCCTGTCCTGTCCCATCCCATGCAATCCCATCCCACCTGGAAACTGAAGGTAGAGGGAAGATCAGCCTTTTTTTTGTTTTGTGGGGTCCTGCAGCCACCACCTATCATCTGCAATCCTGTCACACCACCACCAGCTACTGTCCCCACGCTGTGTGGCCAACACCACCGTGCCAGTGTCACCCAAATTTGAACAGAGGTCCTCAGTGTGGGGGTGTCCCTTGTGGTGGGGACAAGGGCATGGAGGCTGCTCAGCATCCCACTGGAATTCCAGGGCTGATCCCAGTCACTGCAGTCACCCCAGAGGGTGTCACCCCCAGACCAGAGGGACTAAGTGGAGTTTGGGATGAAGGGGACAAGCCTGGGGGACAACAAGCCTAAGAACTGGCCCATCCTCCATGCACGGGGACCACGAGGGTGAAGGTTTGCTGGCACTGAGGCAGGAGGAGAATCCCTGGGAGCATCCTGCTCTGATGGAGCAAACTCCCAAACCTGGGGGATTTCTGGGGTCAGATGGCTGCGTTTTCATTAAATTTGCCCTGGGCTGGGGCTGGCAACAACGAGGGGTGCCCTTTGGTGTGTTTGGGACATCAGGGCTGCCTCAGTTCCCCCGCAGGTCAGAGCTCCCTGCTCAGGGTTACAGGTTCCAGCAGCACCTTTCCCTGTGGGATGTCAGTGCAGTGCCAGCCACCCGGTGACAGCCACGGCCACACGTGTCCCCTGCGGCCACAGGCAGTGCCACACGTGTCGGTGACAGTGCACTGCCACCTGCTGTCTCCCGGGGGATCTGGTGGCCCCCGGTGTGGCCACCTTGGCTCCCCAGACCAGTGCCTTGGGGTCAGTGGTGCCCTGGGGGCTCCATCTCAGCGCTGGGGGCAGGAAGAGTGGCCAGAGCCACCCCTCAAACGAAGCCATGTGCACACACAAACAAATGTGTCCCCTTCAAGGCCACCATCACACGCATGCTGGTGTTCCCCTGGCCAGAAATTACCAGAAATACTCATTTAGGATAATAAAAAAGGGTGGAATCTCCTGTTATCACTGGCCTTTCTGCTCCTTTCTTCCATAAGCCACTGGAGGGGCTGTGACTGCCCCCCAGCAGCAACACCACCACCCCACCACTGCCCTGGTGTCCTCTCACTCTCCACATACCTGTGTGACCTTCTCGGTGACGTTCTGGGTGCGCTCCATCACCTTGTGGGGGGCAATGATCTCGATCTCCGTGGTGGAGCCCGAGCGGTGCTTCTCCAGGTTGAACTCCACGAAGTTGAGCGTGAACTGGGGGATCTGGCTGATGGTGCGGTACTTCATGAGGTCCGAGTCCGACGTGGAGTTCGGCGGGTTGGGCTTCACGTGGGAGGTCTCTGCAAGAGGATGGAGAGGAGTATTGAGAAGGGCAGTGTGAGCAGGGACTGACCTGCAGAGCTCTGACCTCAGTGTAGGACCCCCAGGAGTTGGGGGACCACCAGAAGGTGCCACCAGAAGGTGACAGTGTCTGCCTGGCCATAAAGGCTTGGCTTCTTCGGTGTGGCTCAGCCCAACCCCAGGTGCCTGAGAGGGGGCTGCTTTTCAGACACATCACTCTTCTTTCCACCATTAAACCTCCTTCAGGGGGCTCAGGCCAGCTGACAAAATAGAGGTACCCAATATCCTTTGCTACCCCTGAAGACTGTAGCAGGTTGGGGACCAGCCCCAATGACACCCACCAGAGAGGGATGCCAAAACTGACAAGTAAACAGAGGAAGGAGGAGGTTGTTTTTCCTCCACCCCTGCCTGACCAGCACAGCTCCTGAGTGGCTGCCTTGGTTTTTGGCCACCAAACTGAGCAGGAGGAGGATGATATCCCTACTCGTATCCTCCACCCCCAGGCTCCAGGTAGGGAGGTCAGAGCTCTGTCTGGAAGAAGAGTGGGGCTGGGTCCTGGCAGTTTTCCCTGGGGACATGCCTCTGTGGGTCACCCCAGTGCAGGAACAGAGAGGAAGCACCAGGGGTAGTTGGTTCATGGCCAGGCTTGTGGCAGTGTGTTTGTCATGGATGGGAGCACATACCCACACCCAGGGCTCCAGGAACATCCCCAGGCACCACACCCGGGGTGTCCCACCCTTTCCATCTCCTGCAGGCAGGGCAGGATTGTATTTTCAGTTTTCTGCCCCCTTTGCACTGTGACATTGACCCAAGTGGTGTCTGAAGACACTGTGAAGGTGCTGGTGAGCACCATCCATCCTGTTGCCACCTTTCTCCCTGCTCATTCCCCTTCCATCCACATTGTGTGCCCTCCTGAGGGGCCACAACCTCTGATTATTGGAGGATCATGAACCCCCACCCCATTTTCTCATGCCACACACCACAGACTGATCTCCCTCCATCCCCAGTTACTGAGGCTTCTCTTTCCTAATTTGTCATCATCACTGTCACGAGAACAAGAGGTCTGGGCATCAATACCATGGTGGAGGTACATTCCCTCCATCCCTCCAGAGTGACCTGGCTGGTGCCTCATCCACCTCTGACACATGGACACATCTCACAGTGCACACACCTTTAGACCCCTTCCCTCCCTCCCGGGGAGGTGGGATGGCATTGGGGTGCCCCTCGTCGGGGCAGCCAAACACAGCCTCATGGGGTCTCACATCTCACACACACCACCACGGATGGCTCTACCCACAGAGCAGCACCTGCCTACGCAGGGGATCGCATGGAGTCCAGCTGATTTTGGGGGAGAAGACCCCAGCTCATCTCTGCTTGGCAAAGGGAAAAGCAGTGCAGGGCAAGAGACCGAGACCTCCCACCCCGAGACGTGCCGGGACCATTGCCCATGGCCCTGGGAACCGCAGAAACCCGACAGCTCCGGGGGGTTTTCCCCTACCTGAGTTTGCCCTCCTTTCCCTGAATTTTCTCTGGAACTCAGACCTCGCAGCCTCAAAGTTGTCCAAGGAGGAGACCCTGCGGAGGCTGTGGAAGCTGCCCCCAGGGCGAGACCGAAAGAAACCCCACGCGGGGTATGACCCTGGTGGGCCCGGCACGAGAGGCTCTTGTTTCGGGGACGAGTGTTGTAGGGTGGGGTCGGCCTCCAGGCTCGGCCTCCGCTCCTTTTCCAGGAGGGATTCGGTCTCTGACTGCATACAGTTCTCCTTGGGCGATGTCTTCAAGTCCCTCAAAATCAGGGAGTCACCACCGGGCTTTAAGACAGCCAGGAGAAAGCGTCGTATTAGAAGGAGTCCCCGCGTGCTTGGGGGGCAAGGAGAGGGAGCCGGGGGAGGTAAGAGGAAGGGCAGAGGGCTGGGAAGCGCTGCAGTCCCTGAGGTCACCTCCAGCCAGGACCACGACCTGCTTTGGAGTGGGGCGACCGAGTCCCTGGGGACCTGGCAGCTCCGACCTCCGGCCGGGGTGTTTCTGCAAGGCGAGGCTGCACAGCTGGGAAGCAGAGCAAGAGAAGAGGAGAGCCTGGGGACAGGCTTGCCTGGAGGACCTGCCTTGCCATGCGCTTTTCCGAGGTGTCCCACCACTGGACCTGCCCTCCCCTCGCATGCTGCAAGAGCTCGGGCCACCACCAAGGGTCCCGTGCTGGTGTCTATGGGAGAGGATGTGCTCTGCACCAGGAGACGCTGGAGGAGCTGCTGGGTTTGCAGATCTGGCCAATATTGGTCCTCCTGCTCCTACAGCCACCCTTAGCCATGGCTAAACCTGTTTTCCTGGAAACCTAAAGAGTTTCCAGCCTTTAACAGCTTCTGCAATGAGGTGCACACACAGCAGCCACCTTCTGCAGCAGAAACCCCTGGGACTGTGCCCCTCCAGTCACACCCACGGGAGGTTCTGTGGCACTTCTCACCATCGCTTAGGACATTAGGGCTGGTTTTAGGATGGGGTGCCAGGAGGGGCAGGCTGCTGGCTGTCCCTGGACCTCCAGGGCTGCACCCACTTGAGCAATGGGTCATCAGGTTGTCCTCAATCCACACCATCCACGTGTGTGTGCACCTGAAACACCACAGGGCACCGTGCAGCCTCAGCCTGGGGGCACCCAGAGCCTTCAGCAGCGCTGGTGTCTGTAGGAGTGACACATCCAGAGGAGCTGATAACATGACACATTTTCAACCTGCCGCAGGCACAGCCTCTGAGAAGACAGGCACCTTTTGTCTCACTGTGTCTCTAATTTTGGGAAGCAGCTTTACCCAGGCTGTCTGGATAGACCCAGCACAGCGAGAACCTGGCACCTGGGGATGCCTCAGCAGAGCAGAAGCCTCGTGCCCACAGCCTCGAGCTGCAGCATTGCAGAAAACAACACGTCTCTGACTGGAGGTACCTTGAGCACTTCTGACAGTCAAGAAGCCACCGAGAACAACAATCTCTAAAGAGATCCCACCAACAGTTCTTCAATGTCAGCGCTGACAGCATCACCCTCCACCACGGGAAGCACAGTCTTTGCTGCAGGGCTGAGAAGCCGGAGCTGCCTGCACTGGCTGGTCCCTGCCAGGAAAACACGGGGAAATGTGCCTGCCAGTCCCTGCCAGTCCCTGCTCAGAGCACACCTGCTCCACTCTCCTACAGCCACCAGCACGTCCCCTCCTCGAGGCGGGGACGACTCCCTGGAGCTCCACCATCCTGGACGACGTGCACTATGGAGCCAGACCTTCCTCCCAGCCTTGGCACATCTCCCGCTCCCCCCTGGCAGAGCAGCACCAGCTCCATCCCACGCCACCACCAAAGCACCGCACTCAGCTCCTGCCCAGCACCAGAGCCCTACTGCCTGAGCCACAGCAGCCGGGGGACAGCGGGATGGGGACAGCGAGGAAGAGCGCCGGGACCTGGCCTGAGGCGTGGGCTTATATCAGACAAAGGCTACGGTTACCTTTCCATAGTCAATGGCTACTCCATCAAACTCACTGGTGGGCAGAGATTTCCGCTGGATTTTGAGTCGCCGCAGGGATGGGAGACTAAACTTCAAACTCCTACTTTGACCTTGTTAAAAAGAAAAACAAAACACAAGAGAGAAAGATGTAACCTATCTGCACGTGACGGCTGGAGAGAGACGGGGCGGGGGGAGAGGCTACGGAGAATTTGGGGTGGCTTTGGGGGATGCACATGCCAAGAGGCCCTTCCTCCTCCAACACACTTGCTATTCCCACACCATCACGTCACCGTGATCACCAAGGCAAGCCCTGACCTGGCAAAAAGCACCACTGAGCTGGAGGAGAGTCCCCTACAACTGCAGATGCAAGATGGGAAAGGTGCAGAGCATCCCTAAGCCAATTAAAGAGGTTAAAGCCACTTAAGGGATTTGGACGTGGAGGAAATCGAGCCTCTAAATCTCCTTGGTGGAACTTTAGGAAAGACAAAGACCACACAGGAGAGACCCTAAGTTAGAAAGGTATTAGAAAAGACAGTTCTAGCAATTTCGTTCCTGGAGTTGTTCTGGATTTTCAGTGAGGGATGCTGGATCACAGAGGGGGGACCAGGAGACCACCTTGTCAGGGACTGGGGCTGGGGCAAGGGCAGCCAGGGCTGCAAGGAGCTGTGAGAGAGGGTCAGGAGCTGTGAGAGAGGGTCAGGAGGAGAAGGGCCCAGATGTGGAGAGGAACTGGCAGTGCCCACAGTGGGACCCAATGTCCCTGGTTGTGACACCCCATGCAAAGTCACATTGTCCTCTTCTTGTGCTGGCCCCCCGAGGAGAGCACAGCCTCCTGCTGCTGCAGAGCTGGTGTGGACAGCCAGGCTCACACCCTGGGGCTCATCCAGCCCCCGGCAGCACCAACTGTGCCCACTGACTGCACCGAAAGTGGCCCAAATCCCGAGGCACGTGGGATGTGACACGAGCTCCACAAACACATTGTCCTGTGGGAAAAGGCAGCGCGCTGAGGAGCAGTTTGGTTTTGGCAGGATGAGCTTCCCACCCTGAGCCCCAACACACCACCGAGCTGCTCGGGCAGAACCCCAGCCTGCCCATCTCCCCAAAAATACCCCCACTGATGGGGTACCACGTGGGTTCCCTCTGCTCAGCTCATCCCCTCTGCCCAGAGCAGCTTTTCAGCTGGAAGCAGCAAAGCATCCGACTTTTCCTGAGCACCAGAGAGCCAGGGACTGGCAGCGTGGCTGCCCGTGGCTGTGTAATTAAAGACTGAGTCAGAAAACCCGTGCACAAGAGCACGACCTGGGCTGGAGCCAGCAGATCTGGCCTTTCCACACTCCCCATCACTGGGAAAACCAAGAAACACCCCTCAGGATGCACGGCACAACCTCCAGCATGCAGGGAAGGGGTAGGTACCCTTGATTCGGGTGCCTTCTGCCAAAGGTACATCTTAGGGTGGGATGGGGTGTGGATGCACCATTTGTTGAGATGTACTGAGAGCTGAGGGGGCTGCAAAGCAACACTGGGGCTGAAATTTAGGATTTCCTCAGCACTTCATGCATAGAGGCCGACTGATATGGAAGCAATCCACCAAAACTATGAATCTCATTACTTCAGAGACGTAGGAACACGAGCACAGGTGAGCTGTACATTCACACCCATATGTCCGTGAGTCCTCTGGGTGTGTCTGCTCTGAGGACACAGAAACCCACATAAAGCTCTGCTGGTACCTGCTGCCACGCACACAGACACCTGAAAGGCTCTGGGGTGTAGATATGCACCGAGGGGGAATGCACTCAAAGGCTCTGGGGTGTAGGTATGCACCAAGGGGAAATGCACTCACAAAACTCACAGTACAACAGCCCATTGTCCCCAGCAATCCCTGGCTCTGCTGTGCCACCCCACATGCCACGGGGGCACAGACCCAGGTTGCTCCCAAAGCTTTATTCTGAGGCCTGCCCAAAGCCTCCCTATAGCACCCCACGTGCCCTGGGAGTGTTGGCATGTGGGATTATTTCCCTGATTCAAAGAGAGGTGATGGGCACCGAGGGCCCTATGGCAGAAGGAGATTTAGATGCTACAGCTTCTTGTTGCCAGGTCTAACATCTGCATCCACATCCCCTTGAGAGCCTCACCGCGGCTTCCCTTTGATCCAGCCTTCCCTAAAAAGGGAATTTGAATTTTCCACCGCTTCCAAAAGCCTCACAAAGCCCTGGAAGGAGCCTGGCACAGCGGGGAACAGCCCAAAGCCAGGGCAGGCCGAGGCATCACCAAGCCATCCTTGTGCCACTCGCCTGTGATGACATCCCCAGAGCACAGCCATGCTGGTGGTGACACTCAATGTCCCCTGGCCCTCCCGGTGACCCTGCACACAGACCCTGTCCCACACCAGCACCTCCAGCCCCAGCCAGTGTTAAATATGGAAAGGGTGGTGCAAGGCAGGTGGTTTGCAGAGGGTCTCCACAGCTCCACTCACAGCGAGACACCAAATCCTTAAAAATGCACCATCCCAGCCCTGTTCCCAGGTGCCCAGGTTTTCAGGAGGTGTGTGCAGGCAGATGTGGATGAAAGAGGAGCACAGCTGGCTCAAACAGCCTTTTCCCACCCAGCTGGTGCTTGGCCAAACCAGTCCCCGAGCAGGCAGAGCTGCAGCTGTGCAGGAACACAAACCATTTCCCATCCTGCCCAGCCAAGGGATGGGCAGGGGATGCTCAGCCCCCACAAGCTGCTGAGAAAACCACGGGATGGGGATAGCCCTGAGGGTGCTGGGCTGCTCTCCCACGTCCCCTCTGGCCCTGGGGACACCCACCTTTGTTCCAGCCCTGTGACAGGCGGTGGTGCAGGCTCCGGCTGCTGCTCTTGGCGATCAGCTGGGCCAGGTCCTCGAAGTTGAGGATGAACATGATGACGACGCCTTCCTCGTTCTTCACGGGCACCACATCCACCAGGCAGCGGAAACACGAGGCTGCCGAGCAGAGACAGGCTCAGGAGGGGCTGCACAGGGGTTTCTGCCCACCCACCACCCCACCACAGAACACTTTTGGCAGAAGAATGAGGTTTTTAAGCACTTTGATGGAGGTAATCGCTGCCGGTGGGGAGTGGGGGATTTGGAAGGTGATCTGAGCCCTGGGAAAGGGCTGTATCCCTGAAGCATCTCAGCTCACACTGATCACCTCTTTTTTTTTTGTCCCAGACAGCCATTTATATTAATGTACTTGTGAGCGGCAATTAAAGAGTGAGTAATTAAGAGCTCAGGAAGTCCCAGGTAGTGGTTTAACCTCATTAAGCATCCTGCTTGTAATCACGCCACAGCTAATTGCCCTGCAATCACCAGGCAGTTTTTGGGGACTGGGTGCAGGCAATGGGGGTGGGCCTGAGCACGTGTCCCATCCCGACCCTGGGCAGCAGGATGGGGTGGGATCAGAGTGAGGGTCCCCAAGGACATCCCCTAAAGGCACTGGCATGAGGTGGTCAGTGGTCACAGCCTTGTCTCACTCCTGCCATGGGGGAGCCGAGGCACAAAGGGGGCACAAGGCTCAGTGAACTGCAAGCCATGGGGGCTGCAAAGAGCATCCCAAACATGGATTTTCCTGCTGGATGCCAGCTTGATTCCATGGCTCTGCTTGTGCTCCAGCCAGGCACCAGTGTGCAATCAGGGGCACCCAAAAACACCCGCAGGTCTTTCCCAAAGCATCAAGCAGAGGATACAAGGGGGCTCCCACCTCCTTTGCCCTAAAACCCATCACAAGGGTATAACCACTGCGGGTCCCTTCCTTGAGCTGTCTCCTGGGACACCCCAAGCCACAACCACTGCCACAGCCTCTTGGCCAACCCCCCCCAAACATCCCCAAGCTCCTCTCCTGGACCTCCTACGGATGATGGAGCACCCGGGTACCACTCTGGCGGATGCAGAGCCAAACCACCTCCTCCCACAGCACTTTCTGCCCCACTCAGATCCCTGCTCTGGCCTTTCCCCCACGCTCTGCTCACCAGGGATTAGCGGGTCGGGCAGGGCTGTGCTGCCAGCCCTCTCCAGTGCTCTCCCATGGCCATGGCCACGCTCCAGCCGGGAGGGGCATGTCGGCCTTTGTGCGTATAATTTTAAGGAGCTCAGGGCCTCCCGTAATCAGGAGCAGATGGCCGGCATCGGGCAACTTCAAAATCTGCCCTGACGTCAGGGCCGTGCACACACACGGGCACACACACACAGGCACAAGAGCACGGGCAAGAAACAGAGAGGCTGATGTTGTTTAAAGAGCCCGGATTATTTCTTTCCTCCTCGCTTTAGTTCAGCGTTGGTCAGCAAAGGAAGAGGAAATCCACTTAAATGTGTGAGCTGGGGAGCAGGGAGGGGTTTTTGGCAGGGCTGAGTGGACTGGTTGTTGGTTACCTGCGTGAGGAGCCAGTGGGGATGGGAAGAATCGAGCCCTTTTCCCTCCTTCTGTCAGGATTTTTAGGGATCTAAAGACAAGTGATGTGCTGTAGGTGATGCTGAGGGAGCGAGGTGTCCTGTGTGATGCTCAGGGTGGTGGGATGAGGTGGTGCCATCCCTGGGATGCTGCAGCTCTGGCAGTGCCAGTGCTGGTGTTGGTGTGTGCAGGGCTGTGCAGGTGAACCCACTCAGAGGAGTGGCAATGCACACCTTCTCCTTTGGTGTGTTAGAAAATGAGGGGTTTCTTTTGCCCCCACAGGTGATTTTGAAGCATCACCAAATTCCTGGAACCCACATGGTTCATTAGCATGGGTCACCTCCTTGCTTCCCCGATGGAAAAGGAATCCTGAGCCAGATGGCCTGATCCTGGCTCAGGTGCTCTGCCCTCCTGCATCCCTTTTCCTTCCTAAGCTCCTCCAGGGCAGTGGGAGGGCATGGACTCTGAGCTGTTCTCGTGGGGGTTGGACCCTGGCAGGGGAGGGTTAATCCCATGGCCAGTGCTGAAACAGCTGAAAACTGGGCCCAGTTACATCCAGTTGGAGGAATGGAAGGAGCAGCTGGGAGGTGGTTGGGGCTGGGTTTGGGAGGCAGCTGGTGCCTGGTTTGATCCTACAAATCTGTGAGGTGCTGAGCCTGAGCAGCCCTGGCCCGTGTTGCTGTGAGTCCCCTGCTGATCCCTTATTAAATTAAATAAAATAGACTATTTCTGCTGGAAGGGACCCACAGCAATTATCTAGTCCAACTGCCTGGCCTATTCAGAGCTGACCAAAAGTTAATTGGGTGTGAGACTCTCTGAAAGCAGGGGAATCACCCCAAAAACAGCCCTGCCAGGCACAGTGCCTTGCTCAGACCCACATCCCATAGCATGGATGGTGTCAGGGGGATGAGAGAGCACTGGGGCCCGGGGTGGGAGCAGTGGGTTCCCTTAAGGCTGGCCCAAAGGCAGGGCATTCCCCCAGCATTTGGGGTCCCTGGACACCTGTGATTTGGGGTACCCCCAGTTCTGTGGAGAGGCTGCAACTGGGAGACCCCCGGCACCCTCTGCCCTGTGGTGGGCCAGCCTGGGCTCTGCTGAATGCTGAGCCTCCCCATCCTTCCTTCCTGCCAAAACCCAGGCACCCCAAACCTGCTGCAGCCCCGGTGGGCAGAGCCAGCCCCAGGAGGGACCCCAGCCCTGCATTCCCCTCCTCGTTCCTCAATCGACTGTCCCCATCCATCTGCCTGTCTCTTCCCTTCAGCTGTTCAGCTAATCTGTCTCCATCCATCTAATTTTATCCAGCCGCCAAATGATCTCTTGGAGGAGCCCTGGGGGCATTCACAACCTGCCTGTGCTCCGTGGCCACCCCTGGTGGGGGTACCTGTGCCCACCCGGGGCAAAGCCCAGCCTGGGGGCTGCGGGAAGGGCTGGGAAGGTGGGATATGACATGGAGGGTCCCACAGCCAGCCTGGTGGCCACGCATGGGCTGGGAAAACCAGCTCATTCCTTAAAGCCCTGGGCTCTGACCCCTTCAGGATCCAAGCCCACCAACCCAAACCCAGCGAGCGCTCCAAGGTTTGTGCTTTCTGACCCGCCGTGTCTTCTGACCTTGATAAAACCAGCACTTAATAACATTAAAAATGTCATCGTTGGGGGCCCTCCCTCCCCGTCCCTCTTTATCCCCCGCAGCCGCCGGTGGTTAATGCATTTGTCGGTATCATCGGTATTAAACTAATCAACAGGACACGGGGGTTTCCGAGAGCAGGACACAAACCAGTATTGTTATGAATATTAAAAAAGCAAGCTATTAATCTGCCCTCCGAGCTCTTACCGGGGCCTGCCCTCCCCCCCAAGCCGGGAGATTTAATCTGCAGGGTCTCATAGCAGAGTGGCTAAATCTATAGTGGTATTATATAAAGGAGCAGAGGAGAGGGGCTGGGAAGGGCACGGAGGGGACGGGGACAGTGGTAGGGACAGAGCCGTGCTCTGGGGCTGGCTGGCACGCCCAGGGAGATGCTTGGAGGGCCAAGCTGTGCTCCTGTCCTGGGATAAATCAGTGTCAGGGCTGGGTGGAACTTCAAAGGGAAGCGTGGGTTGCTGGGAGGCCCTAAAGCAAATGCCTGAGGTGGGATAATGGAAAATAATGGAACTGGGGGGTGAGCCGGTGGGAGATGGGTCACTCTTGGGGTCTGGGGTGACCTGGGTCTGCATCCCACTGTGCAGGGAGGGATGTGCACCATGGGGACTGTACTGGCCCCACTTCCCACACCCAGATGGAGCATCAGGAGACCGAAAACCCGCTGGGACACCAGAGCAGTGGAAATGACCTTATTAAGTAACGTCAGCGGGATGGAGGTTCCCTGGGTGAGGTGAGGAAGGGCAGGGATTCCTGCACTCGCAGCACTGGAGGAGGAAAACCAGGAGTGTCAGGTGGCTGAGAGGACCCACCAACACGGCCATAAGACAGATCCATGCCCAGCAAAATTTTTTGGGTGCAGGTGGAAGGATGCTCTAATCCCCAGAAGACAAAAAGGGTCCTGGATCAATCCAGGGGGTTGGCAAAATGCAGCTTAACCATTCTCTGCAAGGCAAGTGAGTGGCCACATCCAGGCCCTCGGTCCTTCCCCTGCTAAATCCCCACTGAGTGAAGGAATTAGTCCATCTTAGAGCAGGCTCTGAGGGCAAAGCTGCAGCACTGACAGCATTTCCCAGGGCTGTCTGGCCACCCCAAGGGCCCTGTCCCCATGGGGCATAGGGACACCTCCCACTGGGGATACACAGTTGGTGAGGATGAGGATGGAATGCTTGGGGTGGGAACTGGGGGCTCTGCCAGGGCAGGGATTTCAGGAAAAAGCCTCCTGGGCGGCATCCCTGGGGATGCTGGGGATGCTCTGGGCCTGTCCCTCTGTTTGTGGGGCATCAGATCCAAGCAAAGAGCATCCAAGGAGAATCAGAGGATGGAAAACGTGTCTCTTCCAGCTTTGTGCCCTTGTCACGCTGTCCCCAGGGCACAGCCAGGGTGATGAGGGTGGCCGGAGCTGTGGCACAGCCGTGACAAGGATGGTGGAATTGGCTCCACAGTGTGGGATCTCCAGGACCAGAGCATTGGCCATTGTGAGGAGGGATGTTTATAAGTCCCCATCTGGAGCTGGGCCGTGGTGTCTGTCCCTTTTTGAGGTCACAGCCTGACCCTTAAAGCAACACAAAACAAACAGCCCCGGCTTGGCACAAGCCCCACGGGTTTGTACAAGCCAAGAGCTCAAGCTGGGGTTGGGGTTTGTCAGCTGGCCATGCCTCCCTGCTCCTGCACCACCCAGGAATTCCCCCCTGTCCTGCATTATCCACCCCTTGGGGCAGCACCAGAGGCTCCCTGGGGCAGCCAGCACCAAATTCCAGCCCGGACAGTGCCAGGATGCAGCAGCTGCTGGTGGGATTTGCCCTCCTGCTCCCAGTGCATCCCTTGGGAAAGTCACACGTGGTTGTTTACAAAGCCATACAGAGGAACCCTGGCTGGATCCATCCTCTCTGTCTTAGCCAGGCTATCTGGCAGCAGCTGCTGGAGAGGTGACTGCTGTGCCATGGATGTGTCCTGGACTGGGAACATGGCACATGAGTTCCCTGTCCCTTTTGGGTGTGCTGACACCCCTCAACCAACCTCTACCTGCCTGCCTGCTTGGGCTCCCCATGGGGACCTGTGGGGGGACATGCTGGGTGACAGTGGGCACCTCAATCCCCCTGTGACCTCCCCACTCCTGGAGCCCCTGGGGGGGAAATCCCAGTTTATGCCCCAGTGTAAGGAGTTTGCCAGCCTGATCCCAGTCCCTAATCCCCATTCCCAGGGGGCTGATACAAACTGCTCCTGCTGGAGGGGACAAGCAGTGGGCTCTGGCCAAGAGGGGATGGGATGGAGGGGCTGGGGCTGCCCCACCAGCTGCTCCACTGTCTCAGCCACATCTCCCCTTTCATATTCATCAGCATCACACTCATGCAGATTAAGTGGGGCGGGTGCCACCAGCTGCTGCTGCTCAGGCCATGCCAGCACAGCGGTGCCCAGCACCTGTGGCCACTGGCACTGCTCTGGGAACCCTGGGAGCTCTTGCCAGTGGCTTTGCTCCAAAACACATCAGCCCTGGGTGGAAAGACCCCTACCCTGGGTGCAGTTGGGCTCCAGCAGCCCCTCGGTGCCATGGCCAGGGAATGCTGGAGGGGTTTCAGCTCCCCCTGGGCACAGCGTGTCCCCAGGGCTGGCAGCCGTGGCTGCTCCTTGTCGCGGCGGGAGCTGATCCCGTGCTGACCCCTCTGTCTGGGGCAGCCCCAGCTGTGTAACATCTTGTAAGGAAATTAACTTTTCACTGATCTCTCAGCTCTGAGCTGGGGATTAGAGCCCACACGCACTGCAGACCGGCTCTCCCCTTTTCCCAAGGCCTTTTTGGGACTGCTGTGGCAGGGAGGGACAACTGCCCTGGCTGGGCTGGGCCCATCTTTTCCCCCAGTCTTTGGCTCCATTTCGGCTGCCCGGAGCTGGCTCTGCTGTTGGCACCCCTGGCTCTTTGGGCCCTATTTATAATTAGCTGATGACACCATGGGCATCCAGGTGAGCCCCGAGCAGCCAGGCTGTCCCCAGGGACTCACCACCCCATCACTCAGCATCCTCCTGCCCATGAGTGCCCCCTTCCCACCTCTGTGCCCCCATCCCTCCCACCCCGGGGGGGGCTCCGAAGGGCAGGTTTTGGGGGGTGATGTTGCCTCTGCCAAGCAGAAGAGTGAGGCAAGAAGCCGGGGCGGGCTGCAGAGCCGGGAGTACCGCAGTAATAAACAGCAGGTCGAGGCTGGAGATTGGTGCTGCCGGTATGAAAAGGAGGACAGGCGGGTTCGGAGCCTCCGCCGGCTAATTAAGCAGCAGCTCCCTATAATGCAAAGGCCTTTTCTCTGCCGATAAGACCCATTTATAATGGGCTGAGCGGTCGCAGGCTGAGTGCTGGGGGGAAACAATTGGGAAGCATATTGCTGGTGGGGCCGGGTTTTAAAAATAGACATGAAGGGTTTGCTTCTGGGTTTTTTTTTTTTCCTTCCCCCCCTCTTTTTTTTTAATAAAAAAGAGAAGAAAGCAGCTCAGAGCTCCAATGAGAGTTCCCCATGGCCTAGAGGAAGAGCAGGGCTCCGAGGACAGCACCGAGCATCCCGTGAGCCCAGCAGGAATGCTTCAAAGCAGGCAGGATGGTGATGGATCAGGCTCGCAGCCAAGTAGTCCCCAGGGATGGATGGGGAAAGCATCCCGAGGGAGGGAGGGGGACAGGGTTGTGCAGGCTGTCCTTGCCACGGCCACGCACTGGTGCTGGGGTGGGACAGGGGGACAGCGTGTCCCGCTTCCCCGTGTGCCTCCCGGGCTGTGCTGGGATGCAGAGAGGCCCCGAAACCGCAGCGGCCGAGGGGGACTCACACCCAGCCCTGGCACCACTCCCGGCCCCATTCCACCCAGGAATGGCCCTGCAGGAAGAGCCTCGAGCGAGCGGCCCCATCCTGACCCCACGTGGGGTCTGGCCGTGCTGGGATAACACAAGGGGTGCTGCCAGCGGATAACTCCGGGGCCGATAGCCTGGCACCTGGATGCCAGCCCGGGAGATAGGGGCTGGGAGGGAGGCCAGGACACCCGGATCCCAGCCCCCAAGATAGGGTGCTGGGCTGGCAGCCAGGGCTCCTGCCTGCTCCTTCCCTTTGCTCCCGGTTGGTTCTCCTCCGGGAGCTGTGGTGCAGCCCCATGCTCAGGCCAAGCCCCACCAACACGGTCTGAAGTGATGGGAAAGCTCCACAGGTTCAAAAAAGGAAACACTTCGTATTTTTAACCTCCCGTGAGCGCCCGACCTGTGTTCCCCCGCCCCTGGGAGCCCTGGCCGCTGCTGTTTTGCAGCATCAAGCACTAAATATTTATTTAACTTCCTGCCGTATTAGAACTAATCACTCGTATTTTCCATCAAAGCTTCATTTTCATCTTAACGTAATTCCATCTGTGCACGCACAGCCGCATCCTGCTCGCTGGAAAGGCAGCTCCGAGGCCGCACCCGCTCTCGGCAGAGATGGGGGTTCTGTCTCATCTCCTCGTGGAGCACAGGCTGGGAAACCCATGTCCCAGCCTGGCTCCTCCATGGGCTTCCCATGGGATCCTCATCCACGATGCAGGGATCCCACAAGCAAGGCCATTGCTTGCCCCAGGGCTCTGAGCCATCACAAAGGGCTGGAAAACGACCCGATTGCCAAATAATCTGGCGACATCATCCATCGCTCGAGGTCTCAATGCCATCACAGCAGAGGTGGCTCCATCCCACCACAGATTCACCCTCAGCCAAGCCCCGACTCTGGGTGCAGCCCCAACACCCTGGTAGCATCAGATCCCATTTGCCTCCCACCCCCCAAATCCAGGGCGGGTGACACCTCCCACCACCGGCATCACCCCGAAGAGCGACTCTTACTGTCTTTGCGGTAGTAGAGGATCTCCAGCTTGCACTCCTCGGAGCCCAGCAGGGCCTGGGTGAGCTGGGCGATGGAGCTCTTGGTGGTGTCGGGGCCGGTGAGGAAGTCGCAGGTGCAGGGTCGCTGCATCACCTCCACACGGGAGTACCCGAACATCTCGCAGAAGCCGTCGTTGCAGTAGATGATGGCGCAGTTCTCCATCTGGGCGTTGGCGATGAGGAACTTGCGGTCTGCGGGGAGGCAGCAGAGCACGAGGCTCAGGGGGGTGGTGGGGACCCACAGGCACTGGGGATGGCATGGGTGGATTGGGTGGGGGGGGTGTGTTTGGGATTTTTGGATGCCACCCACCGTGGGGCTGGTGCAGGGACAGGCTCCCTGGGGACACCGGTGACAGGTCTGGGGGGAGGATGGCTGACGTCATCCCACACCGCCCCGGGTGCTGCTCAGCTCTTCAGAGAGAGAAAATGTCCCCAGTTCCATGTGAATTGGTGACTGTGGGGACAGGGGGACCCACGGGGGGGTTTCCTGGGACAGGCAGTTTTTGCTGGGCTTGGACAATCTATGCAGCCTTGACATCTCACCGCTTGCGTGTGGAGACTCTCTGCTGTCTAATATGTGGGCAATCTGTCCCTGACGGGCACTGCAGCCTTCATCCCTTCCCAGGAGCTTATCAGGGACCTGAGTTATCTCAGAGACTTTCCACCCTTGCTCAGATTTGACTGAAGTCAGGCAAGGGGCAAGAGGAGGAGTGAGTGTGAGCCTTGGCTTCATGGGGAGCTGGGTGAAACCCATCACTGGTATACCATAATTGTGCCTTCGGGCTGGAGGTGAAATCCAGGCCCTGCTGGGCTGTGTGCTCCAAAACAAAAGGGTTCAGGTGGATAAGAGGGGAAACTGAGTCAGGGAGTGGTGCTGCCCCATCCCCTCCTGGTGCTGCAGCCACCTGGCCTGGAGCCGGACTCGCTGTCGTGCCAGGGTGCGTGGCAGTGCTGCGCAGCCCACGTCATCCTGCCCATATGGAGCCACTTCCATCCTTATCCTGCGGGAGACCCAGCCTAGAGCTTTGATTTGCTTGGATTTTTGGGCTTTTTTCAAGGATATCGGGGAGTGCTGGGCTGGGAAGGACCCTCTCTGGGCCAGCTTGCTGGGGGGACAGGGGGCTGTGGATGCTGACGCGATGGATGCTGTGCCCCTGCCCAGCAGCATCTCCCTCAGTGTTTGGCACTGGTTCTGGGCTGGAGCCAGAGGCAGGGCAGAGCAGAGGGTCCATTTGGAGTCTGCCTCCCAGCCCAGACCCCAATTAATCTCCTGGATTACCCAGGAATGGCGTCTGCAGCCTGCATGCTCCAGAGCCCTGCTATGCTCCAGCCTCACTGGGAATTTCACCCAAATGCGGGAGGAACCTCCTCACGGCTGTGGCACCCAGAGCTGGACGTGCTAGGGTGGGGGACCCCTCTCAGGCACATCAGGGCTCTCCCAGTGCCACCTGCAGAGTCCCAGCTCTGGAGGATGCCTCCCAGTACAACCAGTGACCCCAGTGATGTCTCACAGGTCTTCTACTTCATCCCACCCTGTGACAGCCCTTGTAGGGGACTCCCTCTCCGGCACATTCCCCATTCCCACACACGGCTGACGCCGGTGCCGACGCTGCAAACAGCACCACAGACAAATGTTTCCTACTTTCCTCTTCCCGATCCTTCCCTCTCCAAGTCGCTTTGTCAGCTGGGAGGTGGCACAAGGAGGGCACTTTCCCCCAAAGCCCTGCTCCTGGGGCACACTCCCCGCCTGTGATGAACAGTCGCCCATCCCGTGTCAGCCCCATGGACGGGCTCCAGGCTGGGCTGGTGCAGGACAGGATTTACGGGGCTGGCAGGGCGCCGGAGCAAGCTGAGCTGAGTGCAGGGATGTGACCAAGGCCGGGATGGGAAGGAGCTGCAGAGCCGGGTCTCCTTGAGGGTATTTTCACCCCCACTTTGCTTTCTGCCCTGCCCTCACCTGGAGATTTGCCCTTGGTCCTACAGGGGCTCTGCTTCCCCGAGGAGGAAGAGTTGGGCCTCCCCAGCTCCAGTGGGGACTCCCCGGGTGGAGCTGCACCCACGGGAGATGCAGGGAAGGGGGTGAAGGCACCCACCAGCGGGGAAGGACTCGCTGCCTGTGGCAGTGTCGGGTGTGCTGGTTTGGTGTCTCCCAACACCTGTCACAGCACGAAACCGCCGCGGGGGAGCGTGGGGTGATGTTTCGGCAGAACCCAGCTGGTGCCCGACATGGCTGGCAGGGAGCGGGCAGGGAGCGGGCAGGGAGCAGGCAGGGATGAGGGGGCCTGGCTCTGTCCCCACTGACACACCTCTCTGTGTGCCCTCGATGCCCCCCAGCCGCCGCTTCCCAGGGGGAACTGATAGGAACCAGAGACAGTTTTTCTCACTTTCCATCCCCAGGGTCACGTCAGTCACTGCCAGGGCAGGCAGCGCAGATCCCGGCAGGGGTGCCAGCCCCAGGGACATTTGCCCACCCGGGAAACTCAGACACGGGAGAAAACCCACAGCGAGCCGGGGCAGTGGGGGGTGCACAGCACCAGCACCCCACGGCAGCGCCCCCAACTCAGTTTCTGGGGGGATCCCGGTCCCCTCCCCTCATCCCCAGCGGGGTAGGGGGGTCCCAGCCCCGTCGGGGCGCCCGGACAGCGGCAGAGCCCCCCTCGGCCCCCACCCAGCCAAACCCCCCAAACCCCAGCGCTCCCCGATGTGCACGGACTCTTCGCCGTGCCCGAGCACGAAAAGCAGCCCAAAAAATTCATATAAAGGGATTACTCGGAGCAACAGCAAATGGCAACGTTTCACCAGGGACGGCGGCCGCCGAGAGCGCGGAGTTGAAGGCAAACAGGCAGCGAGCCCGGCTCCGCTGGGGTACACCCCGTCCCCCCAGCCCAGCCAGCCGGGACCCCCTTCCCGCCACCGCGGGCACCCCCTCCCCTGCCGGGGGCTGCGGGGGTCGCGGTGTCCCCAGCCCCCCGAGGGAACACGGGCGCTGGGATCGCTCGTCCCTCTGCGTCGCGCTGTCTATAAATACCCGCGGGGACACTGTCTGGCTGTCGCCCACCCCTCTCCCCCCTTGCGGCGGGTCACAGGGGCCCCTCGGTGCCCCCGGGGACACCCTCCCCGCCTTCCTCGCCCTCTCTCCCCGCCGCGCCCCGAAGTTGGGGGGCCGCGGCGAGGGGCAGCGGAGCGGAGCGGAGCGGGGGGACCCGAGGGGGTGGTGCGGTTACTCACTTTGTCCTTCAAATTTGCGGATGATGGTGTCCAGGTAGGTGTTTTGGGGGGCCACATGGCCCCGGCGCACCGGCATCGCTCCGCTGCGCCCTGCGCGCTCCCGGGAGCCGCGGAACTTGCCGCGGGCGCGGCGGGGAGCGCGGCCCGGCCCCGGAGCGGCTCGGCACGGCTCGGCCCCCGCTCCTCCTCACCCCAGGGCTGGCCGAGCTCTGGAGCCCAGCCGGCCAGGGGCTCCCATGCTCCCGGTGGCCGGAAGGGGGAACCCCTCCGCCCGCCCTGCCGCGCCCGGCCCCGGGCGGGGGCGGCGGGGGCGGCGGTGGATGGGGCGGGAGTGGGGGGCGAAGGGGGGGGGAAGAAGGGGGAGGCC
>JAWWEW010000077.1:1267695-1302766 GCA_035583185.1 Anabacerthia variegaticeps
GGCCGGAGGTGGGGGCGTTGGGGTGCTGGGTTAGGGTGTGATGAGGGGAATGGAGGTGCGGGCTTTGGGATGCTGGGACAGGAGGTGGTGGGGAGTGGAGGGACGGTCCTTGGGCGGCTTGGGTGAGGGGGGCTTGGGGGGGGCAGAGGTGGGGTCTTTGGGGTGCTGGGACAGGGAGTGCTGGAGATTCGGGGTTCTGGGACAGGAGATTGTGCTGAGGGTGCGGGGAGTTGGTGGGAGAGCAGGTGAAGGGTGCGGGGGACACTGGAGAGAGGGGTGGTGAAGGAGGGGGTGCTGGGGGTGCCGGAGCCTGACGGGGGGGATGGTGAAGGAGGGTGATGGAGGAGGGGCTGATGGAGGGCGCTGGGGTGCCGGAGGTGGCAGGGGAGGGGATGCCGGAGCGCAGGGGTGGTGGATGGAGGAGGGCGTGCAGGTGGGGCTGAGGTGCGGGGGTGCTGCGGGGGAGGAGGAGATGCAGAGGTGCAGAGGCAGAGCAGGGTGTGCCGCTGGGGCAGGTGTTGGAGGGGGGATGTCGGGGGGCGCAGGGGTGCAGAAGCAGAGCAGAGGGTGCTGAGGGGTGCAGGGTGCAGAGGAGGAGGGTGCAGGAGTGCGGGTCGGCGCAGGGGGGCAGAAAAAGGGGTGCCGGGGGGTGAAAATGAGGTGCAGGGGGGTAAAAGCGTGGATGCAGGGAAAGCCGGGGTGTTGGGGGTGCTGGGGAGGAGGTCAGGGTGTCCCTGAAGGTCCCGGGGTGCCGGGAAGGAGGTGGGGGTGTTGCCGGGGGTCCGGGGGTCCCGGGTGCCGCGGGGCGGGCGGGGCCCCGCTCCCGGCGCTGTCCACTCGCCATGGTGCTGAAGGGGCGGGCGGGGCGGGAGGAGTCCGGGCTGCCTTTTTGGGGGACCCTTGGAATGGGGGGACCAGGCCTGGCACAGGGCTCTGCGGGCACGAAGCATCCTTGAGGGACATGGAGCGTCACGGGGGTTCTGAAAACTCTGCGGGACACGGAGGGTCCAGGGGGTCCTGGGAGATCTGATGGACAAGGGGAATCCAGGATGTCCCCGGGTGCTGGGACCACAGAAATTCCCATCGCCTCTGTGGGGTCGCAGTGGACCCCCAGGTGTCTGTGGGACATCGGGGTCCCAAGGTGATGCTGCCCTGCTAGAGCAGATGTTCAGACCTAGCCCCAAGTTCAGCTCTTCTCCTGCCCACCTCTCCGTGTCCCTCAGGGGTGGGGGCCAAGGGGAACAGCACCCTTTCCTTCCTGAGAAATCCCCTCTGGACGACCCTCTTCTCCTGTGCCCACTGTTAAGGACAGTGTCCACCGAGGGGCTTTCTATTATTATTTGGTTATGCATGATTTTTCAGGCATGAAATTGGTCTAAGAGGATTACGGTCCATTATCATCAGCAGGAGTGTTTTGCTGGGATTTTCAATTAATATTCCAGTGCACCTCAGCAATGCACATGGGGGCCAGGCCGTGCCCGTGGGGCTCTTGACCCCTGCCCGAGTTGCCTCCTGTCCCTGGGCCAGCAATGCAAGTGGATGAGCAGAGGCAGGTGCCCTTTCAGGCCCATTTCAGAGCCTCAGTGCTGCTTTTATCTCTGTCTCTCAGAGAAGTCAGCCTTCCCCAGCGGAGAAAAACTTGTTCTATTGTTGAAGAGGGTGAAAAACCCATTATCTCCCCCCATCCACTCTGCACACTGCCTCTGCCGTGATTTACTGCGAGTCGTGGAGGATGTTTTGCTCTATATTACACAGATGCAGCTTAATAGCATGGGGGAGGGAGAGGGACACAGAGTCCAGACTCCTGCCTTCTCTGTTTTCTTGTTGATATACTGTGTGACTCAAGGGAGACAGCTCTGTGCCGCAATTTCCTCGCTGGAAAACAGGGACATTGGTCACTTGGCCTGGCGAAACCTCGCTGAGATTCCTGGATGCCCGGTTCTGCAGGGGAAAGCAAACTATTATTACTACAGCTAATATGATAATAATTATGATTATTAATCAGCAGGCAGTCAGGATTTAAGGTTGGCCTCCTGCCCTCCTCTCATCCCATAAATCAGTCCGGGATGTTCATGGGCTCATCACGTGGACACGGATGTGTCTGACCATAAGGGCACGTGTTGGCTCGCAGCCCTCCCCTGCGGGCAGTGGGTCTGCAGAGTGGGGCTCTGGGCATGGGGCAGGGCACAGCCCCGGCCTCCCCAGCCCCTCTGCCAGGGCTGGGGCCCTGCACTGACCCCAGGGAGGCTTGTCCTGCTCCGGGCATGGCAGTGGGGCCACTTTGATCCCCCTTTCTCCTGCCAAGGAGTCTCATCCCATGACGTGGCTGATGGAAGAGCCTCTCTTCCCAGCCCTCTTCCCCACACAGCCCTCGCAGATGGAGTTGAGTCATGTCATTCCCTTTCAGGTTATTATTCACTAAGCTCCAGGAGCCTCCCAGTGCACCCGTGGCTCTTCCAGTCCCCCCTGCCCCCCGCCCCAGCTCTCCCAGTTCCCCCAGTGCATCCCTCCAGAGCCGGGGCATCCACACGGCTGCTGGTCCATGCCCTGCCTCCCTGCCCTCTTCGGAGCACTTTATGCCCAGACTTCTTTCAATTCCCCGGGCTTTAAGCATACGTTTGCAGTTAATCCCGTGCTTACATTTTATCCCAAGTAGGAAAAATTGGGGTCTTTGGGCAAATTCTCCTGCTGTTCAAGGCAGCTGAAGGGCTCCCTCTAATTCAACTGAGCAGTAATCCTCTCTCTCCCTGCCCTGCTCTCCTCCTCCTCCCTCACTCAGTTCTTTCCTTGCCTCCTCCTCCCCCTCCTCCTCCTTCTTGAGTGTTTCTGAGGTTTTGCTCCTTTCCCCTTCTTTTGTTCCTTCCCACACCCTGGGGAATCAGTGGGAAACCACCTAGTTTCCAAGGGCAAAGGAGACCTGGGTGCTTCCCAAGGGTGTCCTCCCTCTCCCGGCTCCTGCAGCACAAGTGCCTAAGGAGCCACCTGGGAGTGCAGGGAATTAGAATGTGTGCAGGAATTACCACCTACCCGCTGAGGGGCTGCCCTGGGCAGGCACAGGCACATCGGGCGAGTGGGCACAGCCGTGAAATGGGGTGTGGATTTGGGGTGGGAGGTGTGGGGCGGAGGGGATGGGAGCCCCCTGGAATCCCAGCACGGCAGCTGTCGGCTGGTGCTTGCCAGGAGAAATGTTTGCCAACTGAGAGACGACATTTCTCCACATTTCTGTAATTAGAGCCACACTGCAAACACAGCTGGGAAGGGAGAGACGGGGCTCTCGTGGTCCCCAAAGCTGCTTCCAGCCACCAGGACTGTCCCCAGACACGCTCGGGTGTCCGGCTGCCTGGCACGGCTCATGTCCCTGCTTTGCCCTTCACTTTTGGAAGATGCTCCAGGGATATGACAGGGGAGGGAGGGATTGGGGCTGTAAATTTATTTCGCAGGGGGAAGGATGCTCCTTGTCCTGTCTCCCTCCTCCGCCCCACCGCTCTGAATCCTGACATGTTTTTCCAAGCTCTCACCTCCACACTGTTCGGTATGGATAAAAACAAACAGAAAAAGACCCCAGCCAAAACAAACAAGGGCAAAATGTGCAGCCAAAACGAACCCTCAGCAGCCCAGGCCTTCCACCACACCAGCCCAGGGGGGCTGCAAACCTGGGAAGGACTGACATTAAACCAAGTCACGGATCTTGTTTCCTCACGAGAGCCACTTCCCACTTGGAAGTGGCAGGAAAGAGCCCGGAGAGGTTGGTCTGGGACGAGCCCACTCGGTTCACAGCAGCCACCCTGGCGTCCTGCCTGTCCTCACTGCACAGCGGGGGAAACTGAGGCACGGGCAGGCTCATGACTCACCTGCCAGGAGGATGGATGGGGAACCCGGGCTGCAATAACTCACGGGGATGCTGCAGGGAAGGGCAGGGAAGGGCAGGATGTGGCTGTGGGAGAGGGGGGCTGGCAGAGGCTGCAGCAGGTCTGCAAAATCTCCCGGGCAAGGGGGACAGGGACTGAGTGCCAGGGGCATGGCCACGTTCTCCCAGCCCTTCCAGCCTGGGACAATTCCCTCCCTGTCACCTGAGAGGTCCTGGTGGGACAGTGGCAGCTCAGGGAGGAGCCTCCAGGGGTGGGAACAGTCCCCACCAGCGCTGGGACATGGGCAGAGCCTGCTTTGGGGTCCTGCTGCTGAGACACCCCGAGGAAGTGGGATGGAGGGATGCAGGATGGGGGCTCTGTGGGGCTGGGGGTGCAGCCCCTGGGGAGCGTGGGACCCAGCTGGGTGCTGGTGCAAAGCATTCCCAGGCTTGGGTGGCACTCCCCAATCCTCCATCAAGGATGGACATTGGGGGGATAGGGGTGTTTTTGAGCTGGATCTGGCCCTGTCCTCCCTGGTAGGGAATTCTAGCTCAGCCACGGGGCTGGGGGGAGTCTGAGCTTGCTCAGAGGGCAGAATATGGGGTCTCCCACTTGCCACTTATCCCCAAAATTCACCTTCCCCCCCCTCAGCCCTGCTGGAGCAGCGGGGAGGGAAGGACGGTGCCAGCCAGGGCTTGCAGGGACCGAAGCCATGAGCTGCAGGGATGGGGCATCCCCAGTCCTTGCCACAGCTCCCCACATCCCTCCCACACTTCTGCTGCCCCCTGGGGTGTCCCCAAGGCCACCTCCCCGCTCTCCCCCGCCCGGGGTGGCCCCCTCTGATGGCCCCAGCTGCTGCCAGGCTGTGGCTGCATATTTCCAGGCGCTCCTTGTCCCTGGGGAAGGGGAATGTGAGGAACGCAGCCCTGTGCACCCTGTCTGCTCCTGCCTGGCCACCCGCCGGCTAAGAATAGCCCTGGCTTGGCCCGAGGGGCCACGGGGTGTAGGAACCCCCCCAGCCACCTTCCTGTGGCCGATGATGAACCCAAAAAAATGGAAAATGGGCTTGTGTGGTGCCCAAAGGGTGCCTGAGCTGGTGAAGGGAACCCAGAGCGTTTCTTGCTTTGAATTCGTGTGGTTTTAAAGCAAATCTCCTTTCTGGGAGCTTCACGTCCAGGCAAGGGGGTGCAGAGCAGCTCCCCCCCAAACCTGAGTACCCGCTGCTTCCTGAGCTCCCCTCTAGGAGTTCTGTGAATCGAGGGGGAATCTCTTCCTTTTTTCTGCTTTTACGTTTCGTTTTTTCTCCTTAGGGAGTGATTTTGCTGAGCCTCCTAATTTCAGCAGCAAGCATGATGCAGGAGCCAGAAGGCAGCAAAATCTCTCCAGATGTTATCGCAGCGGGGAAGGGAAATCATCCTCGGTTTAAAGGTATCTTGTAAAACATTGCTGCCGGCTTGGCAGAGCCCTCGGGGCACCAGCCAGCCCTCTCTGCCCTCAAAAGCTTCACCCACAGCCCCCTCACCCAGCCCAGCAGCTCCAGCTGAGCTCAGGGTGGGACCTTCAGCCTCCCCTTGGGCTGGACTTTGTGTCCAGCCCCATCTCCTGGTTGGACTTTGGACCTGTGTTGGAGGTAACCCGGTGTCCAACCCCGTCCCATCTGCTGTGTGGACCTTGGAGCCGTGCTGAGGGCTGGCTGGTGGCCAATCCCACCTGCTGCACGGACCTTGGACCTGCACTCGAGGTAACCTGGTGTTACCTGGTCTGCCTCTGTCCTCTGAGGGCCTGGGTTGTGTGTCTGCCCCTGAGCAGGGGCCACAGCCCAGAGCCCCCATGGCTCATCCCTGGAGCTGTATCCCCTGTCCACTGCAGGGCAGACTCCTCTCCTCTGGGGATTCTCTGGTGTCTAACTAGGGCTGAGCCTGCCTTGCAGTCCCTGAGCGGCAGCGTTCAGTGTGGCTCTTTTCTATTTTTTTCCCCAATCCTCTCCTCCAGAAAGCAATTTTCACGAAACTTGCAGGATCTTGATGATCTCGGAGACCTCTTTTCCTCCACTGATGGGGCAGCGAGGAGCTGGGGAGCTCCAAAATTAGCGGGGAGGAGCTGAGCTGGATGGAGCACACCTGCACCAGCCTGCTTTCCCAGGCTCAAAATACACTTGGCACCAAACCCGGCTCTCACCGTGCCAGGTCCTCTGCTCCGTGAGCATCACCCTGGAGGGAAGGGGGGCGAGGAGGGCGCCTGGTGTGCCGGGATGTAAAGCAGACACGCCAGGCTGTGGCTGTGGGAAGGACACGGGGTGAGCTGCGGCGTCTGGGGCTGCTGCTGCTCCTCGGGTCTGCTCGGGGTGTCACCTCCCGGGCTCCGAGGAGGATGGAAGGCAAACAGAGCCCGGAGCGTGGGCGGGCAGACACCTGCCTCCTGCCCCTGTGCCAGGTACCAGGAGCCGCTCCCATCCCCGGGGTAAGACACGACCGAGGGCACAGCCCGTCGGAGGGGAGGGGGGCGGCTGCATCATCCCACATCCCCTCATTTCCCCTGCCGCTCCGGGCTGCAGCAGATCACAGCTCTTTAAGGCTGCAATAATCCCCAGCCTGGGATTAGTTTTGCACCTAATCACCGCAGAACAAATAGGAAGTTTTATTTACAGAAGCAGAAGAAAGTCGGGCCGGGGAGGGGGGAGCTGGGTGGGGGCCCTCGAGCACGGCTGATCCCAAGATAATCAGGAGCTGGAGGGCGAGAGGCGATCGCTGACCTTGGACCCCCCTCCCTGGCTCTTACGTAAATGTGTCATCGAGTGCTGGAGCCGCAGCTGGGACAGCTCCAGCCTTGTCCCAGCTGGGGCTTGGTGACCTCCCCACCCCAACCCTTTGAACAGTTCATCCCCGGACTTTGGGGATCGCTGGCCCTGATCCAGCCCCTTCCTCAGGCACGTGTTTCGCGGGGAACCCACGAGCTGTCAGCCGTGATGGGAGCCGCGGTTCAGGGGAGGGTGGAGATGCTGCGAGGGGATGCTGAGCTCTCATGCTGGGGATGGGGGAGGCTGGGGGCCTCAGGTGTGTGTTGCCTCAAAGCCAGGCTGGTCCCCTGGGATTTGTGCTAGCACCAGGTTGGGGTGGCAGCTCCAGAGCCCTGTCCCACAGAGGTCCCAGCCCACCTGCAAGAAGGAGCTGAGCTGCTGCTTGGAGGGTGCCAAGACATGGGTTTATTTTTCATCCATGCAAGCGAACAGCCTGGCAGAGGCAAACCCGGGGGAGAAGGTGCTCTGTCCCTCCCCAAACTGTCCTCTGTCACTCAAGTCTCTGTGGCTTTGCCCACAGGTCAGAGTTGGCTGGTGGGTGACCAGGCTGGGCACAGGGGCAGCCCGTGACGGCTCCGTGCCTGCCGGCGCCGGAATTTCTCTTTCCCCTGATGCAGACATCGACAAATAAATAGCTCTTCTCTGCTTTGGCTCTTGCATAGTGGAAAGAAATGTCTGACCTGATAGGAGAGAGGAGTCCTGGGCTGTGGAAACCCATGGCTTTGTTGGCAAGTGTGCCCGTGGCGTGGCTGCCAGCCTGGCCAAGTGCCCATGCTTGCACCCTGTCCGTGCTGCCTTATTTCAGTTCCATTTCTGAGCTGGATTTGAAGGCCTTTCTCCTGGACGAGTAGAACTTGACGCCAAAGAAGATGGTGGTGATCAGGAAGATGAGTGCCAGGGCGAGCAGGACCCAGCCACCTGCCGTGGCTTGACTTTTGGTCAGGGACATGCCCAGGAAATCAGTTTTGTCAGAGTCCTCTGGAGTGGCTGGCAAAGGGAGAAATGAGAGGCATGGTTGGTGTGGCTCTGGGCTGTGGCATGTTGAGTCACCAGCTCTCCCTTGCTGGTCTCTTAGACTCAGCTCCATGAGAAATCAAGGAGAAGCATCCAAACACCCTGTGGTTTTCAGGGTGGCCAAGGGTCACCAAGACAGATCCATCTCATCCTGAGCTGTGCCCCATCATGGACCTGCTGTGCTTGGCTGAGCCCTGCATACCTGAGTAAGGAGTCCAGCTGTACTCGGGCCAGCCCAGGACCTCCTCGTTCTTCTTGTTCTCCTTCTCCAGCCATGTCATGAGTGGTTGGAAGTAGCTCATCAGGGCCTCTGCTGACATGTTGGGCTGCCCCGTGATGAGCTTCATGGCCTCAGGCCATGGCTTGCTGAAACCCAGCTTCAGGGCATCCCTGTGGCAGGAGAAAGCAGCTCCAGTGGGTTCCCCATTGCCCCCTTGGCCATCAGCCCTTCCCTTTCCCTTGGGGCTCTTGTCATCAGCAGCCCTGGGTACAGTCTGAATGCTCAGCACCACAGGGCTGCCAGCCCAGAGCACAGGGCAGGAGGTTTAACTGGTGGGAAAAGGGAGGTTTGCATGGATTAGAGCCCTCCAGTGGATCCAGCCTGATGCAAAGCAGCTCCTGAGTGAAAGGGTTAATTTTGCAGGTGCTTTTCTTGAAGCAAGGGGGTTGTTTTCCCTAAGGAACTGGGGGCTGGGAGAAGGAGGAGGAGGAGGGAGGGAGCCTTCCACCTGCCAGGGGCCCAGCTACCATCTAGTGGCTGCTTTTGCAATCACAGCCCCAGCGCCCAACCCAAGGTGCCCACTGCCCCAGGTACCCCCTGCCCCAGGTACCCCCTGCCCACACCCCCGGGCCAGGGCTGGAGCATCCCGTGCTTGGGCAGGGAGGGGAGGGATGACCAAGGGCTGCGTTGCCTCCTGTCTTTCTGGGCTGGCTTTAAGGTATTTGAGGACATAAATATCTTGGCTCTGCCCTGCCCACACACCTACCCCAAGATCTTCCCAGCCTTCTGGGACTGGTAGATGTCACAGGTGTGCAGGGGACCCGTGTGCCCGGCTTCCTTACAGAGAGCCTCGTGGAACTGGAACTGGATCACGAAGCTGACAAAGTACCTGGTGGAGAGGGGTGAGGAGGTGGGAATGGACCCTGCTGGTGGCTGTGCAAGGGAGGATGTGGCCCCCCTCATGCTCTGGTTGCACCCTTCTGGTCTGGAGGAGCATCACTGGCTTTGGAGATGCACCTGCATGACCTCAGCCCGACCTGCTGAGGCTGTTTCTCCTGTAACATGTTTTATATTTATCCCTGTGGACGAGTCCATCTTCCTCAGACAGGAGGAAATTCTCCCAGATCCAGCCTTCTCCTCAGAAGCTCTGTCAGAGCCCCTGGAGCTGCCCAGCACCCTCAGCATGGTGTTACCAGGTATCCCACCAGCCTAGACAAAAGGTGCCACCACTGGCCCCTGGACTGGGGGTTCTGTGTCCAAGTGGTGTCCCTGGTGCCCCAGCCCTGCTTGCTCACCTGATGTAGGGGACGTTGGCAGGGATGTGAAACTTCGCCCCGGGGTCAAAGTCATATTCAGACCTCAGTGCTGGGGGGCACAAGCCCTGGTACTTCACCCTGGGCCAGAGAGGGAGAGTTAGCAAGAAGGTGGGGGGAAATGGGAAGGGAGGATTTTGTGTCCCATCATGTCCCATTGCAGCCAGCTGGACCACAGGGAGAAAACACCCAGTGGGACCATGGCCATGGCCTGGGCCCAGAGAGCAGGTCTGAACTCAGTCCTACCTGAGGTTCCACCACTCCTTGTTGTACTCGTCCTCCTTGATCCGCCCATCAAACACCTTCCAGCGCCACTGGTCCATGAGGTACCCGAAGGGCAGGAAGGCGATTTTGTCCAGGGCAATGCTCATCAGGTAGTTGATGTCACTCTCTGCCCAGGGCATGGAAGGGTGAGCAAGGCAGTGCTGCACCCACCTCTCCACCCTGGATGGGTCATTCTGCCCCAGAGCAGGGTGTTCCCAACAGGACCTGTCCCCTCCATGCATGCAAAGCCACCCCTGACCCCTTGCACCCTGCCCAGGCCCTCCTGACCCTCTGCATGTCCAGCTGTTCCCATGGTGGTGCTCGCCTCCCAGCTCACCTTCGTTTTCCATGACTTTATCCAGCAGGTTGATGCTGTGCAGGTGTTTGGGGGTGGAGACAGACAAGGCCATGACATCCCCAATGGCCTCGTGGAAGCCAGGGTTGGCCCCATCCCTGAAGGAGACGGGCTGGTCCTTGTACTGCAGGAAATACTGGACGTGGCCCATCTCGTGGTGCACCGTGATCAGGTCGTCCATGTTCACCACCGTGCACTGCTTGATCCTGGACCAGGACATGGGGTTGGGGGAGAAGGGCGTGTGAAAATCTCTGGGAACCATCACTGAGCTGTTTTACCCTTTGTCCTCCCTTTGCGTGGGCTCCCACCCCACATCTGATGCCAGGCTGGGCTGGTCCTGCTCTGTGGGGTGGGTCACTCTCTCTTCTCCTGCATCTCCTGCTGACTCTGCCCCTTCTCTGTTCCTGTTCATTGGGTTTTCCATTCTCCAGGGCAAGGCAGGGAAGGCACTGATTGCCCTCCATCCACCACAGGGGCACCTGCCAGCAGTGCCAGCACCTTGGCAGTGCCATAGTGGGGGTACCACAACCACAGGGCAAGACACACTGGAGGCATCAGCCCTCGTTCTACAAAGATGCTGCTTCCTGCCCCAGCACCACATCAGCTGTGGCCACCACCTGCTCCCCACGGGCACCTGAAGTCCTTGCGGTTGTAGAAGTCCCAGGCTGAGGCGTGGCACACCACCTCCCTCCCATCTGAGGGCTTCTCTATCATGGACTTGTCCCAGAACTCCTGGGGCATGGGGATGAGGCCCAGCGAGGTGAAGAAACGGTCCGACTCTTCAAACATCCTCCTTGGTGTCCAGCCCTGGGGACAGAGCAGAGACCTGAGAGGGCTGTAGGGGGTGCTGGGGGCTGTGGGAAGGATGGGAATCCAGGGATAGCCTTGTTGGTCTGGGCAGAGGCATCTTTGGGGCTCATCTAGAGCTGGATCCAGCCCTTGGCATGTCCAGATGGGGAGAGAATATGGGTGAGATGTGGATTTTTTTGGCAGTGCCAGAGAATTTGGCAACAGCCAAAGAGTGCTGGCTCCCAAAGGGCTTCCCCAGAGCAGCCTGGAAAAGCACTGACCTGTTCTTTCATGGCTGGGGTGGCATCCACTTTGGTGGCATCCGGGAAAGGTATCACCAGGTCGAAAATGTTGGACCATGACTGAGCCCACATGTTGCCTGGGAAGCGCAGGAGGATGACACAGGGCAGGAGGGAGACAGGGAGAGGGGAGCAAAAGGGACCAGTTACTCCCTCCTCCTGCACAGGTAGGTCACCCTGCCTGGTCCCTGCCCTCCCTGGTCCCTGCCTTACCCAGCAGATGAGCAGGGATGGGCCCCTTGAGGTTTATGTGCTCTGCTCCATACTTTTTGTAGAGGGCTCGGCGTACGTAGGCGTGCAGGTTGAGGTACAGGGGCTGCAGCTGCTGGTACAGCCCCTCCAGGTCTTCCTCGAAGGTGGGTGTCTCATACAGGGATCTCCAGTAGGCCCCATTGTCCGTGTAACCTGTGGTAGGACATGAGAAGCATCTGTCAGACACTGCCTTTCCTGGGCAAGAGTCTGTCTTGCTGCTCAGACACCACAGGTCCCTCCTTTTCTATGAGACATGGGACATAGTGGGGCCTCCACCCCTTTCAGATTTTGCCCCCTGGTTGGATGAAGAGCCCAGTTCTCTGCTCACAGAGGGCTAGGACCACGGGGCACTGACCATTGAGCACGGCTGCCTTGTTGCTCAGCTCCACGTATCGCTTGTAGTTGTTCCTCATCTTCTTCCCCGAAGCGTCTCGCCAGCCCTTCCAGGCAAAGAGGAGCTCGTCATAGTCCCGAGAGGTGGCCATGATGTCTGTGAGGTCTGAAGAGAGAGCAACGAAGCCAAAGTGATGCTCTTGGATGGGCTGAACTGGTGTGACGGTGCTGCAGCCAATGTGCTGCTCTGGGGCCACCATAGAGAAGGTGGAAGGACCCTTCATGACCTTTCTTCATGCACTCATTAAAAAATCCCTCCTTTCTGGGCCTGTGCAGATGCCTCCAAGGACACCCTGCCAGATCTTACCAGGATCCAGTGGGTGACAGGTTTTGTAGTCTCTGCAGACCTTGGCCACGCTGTATGTGGTCTCCATATCTGAGAGCAGGGTGTTGTACTGCAAGGGAAATCAGGTCATGTCAATGGGTTATCCTTGCTCCTGGTACTGGAGAGTGGCACAGCCCACCGAGGTGTTCTCAGGTGTTTTCCTCTGGTCCCTTCCAAGGCCAAGTGTGACCCCAAATGGAGGCAACAAGAGGGCCTGGGGCCAACAATCAACATGCCATTGTCACCCAGGGATCCAGTCCCCACTGCAGCCTGGAAAAGGCAACCTTTGGGTGGCAAAACCTGGAGATGAGGATCTTGCCTATGTGTAGAAGGTACCAAGCTATCACTTTTTCCAAGGGCATGGGGCAGCTGCCCAGTGGGACTTCCTAAATTTTGGGAGGAGCTCGTGTCTCCACAGAGGCAGGTGACACCAATCCTGCTCTGTCCCCTTGCTGCTCACCTCCCTCAGCTCCTCCTCAGACAGGGCTGCCCTCTCAATGACACTCAGCTTCTTGAGGATGCGGGTGACACTTTGGTCCTGGAAGTCGGAGGTGTCGAACTCCCTGGCCCTCATGCCGTACTCCAGGGTGTGCTTGGACATGGCCAAGTTCTTCTCCAGCTATGAGGGCAGAAGAGGAATGACTTTGAGACCCCCAAGACACAGCCCACCACTAGAAACACCACCCGCCATCTCAGGGCTGACACCCTCCCCATGGCCACCTCTGTGGGTGCCTCATGGGATGATGAGGGTTTTCATGGAAAAGGCATCTCCTGGGTGAGAACATCACCCCTGGGTGATGAGTGGAGGCTGCCCTGGCTTTCAGAGCTCCTCTGAAATATTCCCTGGCCACCAGCTGCCTGCCCTGGCTGGTGGCTCTCCCTGCACGGCCCCAGGGTGGTTCCCATACCATGACCTCCTTGTTGTGGTCGGTGATGTTGGTGTTGTATGCCCAGGACGCCTCGGTGTAGGCGTTCCACACTTCCTCAGCCGTGCTGTTGTACTCAGCCAGGAACTCTTTGGCTTGTGCTTCGTCTGTGATTTTGTCTAAGAGGAGGAGATAGGTGGGAGAGGAGGGAGGGGAGGTCAGGAGGAGGCACATCCCTTTGCTGGAGCACTATCCCATGGAAAAGCCACGGTTGAGCTTTTCCCAGAACTGCAGGTTGGATGGCACAGCTTGGGAGCAGGCTGTGCCAAGGAATGGTGGCAGATGGGCACAGCTGGGGTGATCCACTGGGCAGAGGATGGGATAACAGGACAAGCTGTGTGCCCTAGACCCTCCCACGTGAGCAGAAAGGAAGCAGCTGAGAAGAGATGCCCTGTCACACCATGGCTGATGGCATTACTACAGTGGCAGGACCACAGCCTTAGACAATGGCATGCCAATGGCACCTGCTTCCTGGGAAGTAACACCCTGTGAGACTCCAGTGGAGCTGGTTATTTCCCTTCCCTGGCATGGGGACCACCCCATCCACTGCAGGGACCTGCCTCAGCATTGTCCTGCCCAGGGATTAGTGACATCCCTTGGGTACACCTTCCTGCCCCTCCCCAGACCTGGGGTGGAGCTGCAGCCTTACCAATGCCTTCAGGGTAGCCTTCAGGGACAGGGGGATGCCAGTACTGCTCAGGCCAGCCCAGCACCTCATTGGTCTTGTCGTTCTGCTCCTTAAGCCACTCGGTGACAGGGCTGAAGTACTCCAGGAGGGGCCCAGCATCCATCTTATCCGTGCCAGTGAGGCCAAACAGGACTTCCTGCCACGACTTGGAAGACCCAGCTCTCAATGCTTCCCTACAGGGGTGTGGAACAGCAAGAGCCAGCATGAGACCAGGGGATGGTTGGGAGAGAAGCAGTGATGGTATCTCAGCATCACAAGGGTTGAAGGTGCTATCCCTGAGTGGCACATGAAAGTGGGAACTGCCTTTGAAGCCACCACTTGTCCTGCATGTGGGGGCAGAGGACTCCCCATCATATGCTCATGTGTGTAACACCCAGGGAGCCAACAGGAACCAAACATGCTTTAGTGACCTCTTGTGTGTGTGGGAGCTCATGGCAGGGATAATAGCAGTACTCTGGTGAGGACCACTCACCCCACCGTGAGTGGGGGTGCTTCCATGTATATCCCTCCATCCATCCATCCATCCATCCATCCATCCATCCATCCATCCATCCCTCCCTCCCTCCATCCATCCATCCATCCATCCCTCCCTCCATCCATCCCTTCATCCATCCATCCATCCATCCATCCATCCATCCATCCATCCATCCCTTCATCCATCCCTCCCTCCATCCATCCCTCCATCCATTCCGCCATCCCTCCATCCCTCCCTCCCTCCATCTCCAAAGCTATTTCTGCAGCCATCTCCAGAGCCACTTTTCCTTCCTTCCTTTCTTCTTTCCTTACTTTGCACACCATCATCTTCCATGCACACATCCACCCGTGGTGATTGTCCCGACCCTCCTCTGTCCCCACCTGAGTTTGTTTCCAGCCTCTTTGGACATGTAGATGTCACAGGTGTGCAGGGGACCACTGTGGTTGGCTGCCTGGCACAGCGCCTTGTGAAACTGGAACTGGAGGATGAAGCTCACAAAGTACCTGCCAAGGAAGCCCGTGAAGGTCAGAAATGGGGACAAAGGGAAGCAGAAAAGCCCCAGGGCTCAACACCACCATTTGAGGTCCCAAGAATTGGATGATCTTTGTGTCTTGAGCAGGAGCAGCACATCCCAGAGAGCTGAGCCCCCAGCCACTGTGCCCCAAAATTTGGACCCCTTGCCAACACTTCCTCTACCTGATGTAAGGGGTGTTGCCAGGGATGTGGTACTTCGCTCCGGGGTCAAAGTTGCTTTCATTCCTTGGGACTGGAGCACAGATACCCTGGTATTTGGTTCTGTAGGCAACAGAGAACAGCAGCATGAGCATGGAAATAGTAAGGGGTCAGGACAATCAAGGCAGGGAATGGGAAGGGATGGCATGGAGCTGAAGAAATCTGGACAATTAGAGTGTGATTTCATTTATTTCTGTCCATTCATCCTTCCATGTGTGCACCCATTCATCCATGCATGCATCCATGCATGCATCCATCCATGCATCCATGCACCCATCCATGCATCCATCCATACATCCATGCATGCATGCATGCATCCATCCATCATTCCATCCCCCCCACCCACCCACTTCTCCATTGTTCTCCAGCCATCTCCACAGCTACCTTTCTGTTTTGCCCCTCCCTTCCTCTTTCCTGCCCACCTTCCTTGCACACCCCCAGCTCCCCCAGCCCCAGCCCCTCTTGGTGACTCTCGTCTACCTCAGGTACCACCAGTCGTAGTTGTAGCGGCTCGGGGACGTGCGGCCTCTGAACACGTCCCAGCGCCACTGGTCGATGAGGTAGCCAAAGGGCAGGAAGGCAATCTTCTCCAGGGCCATCTTCAGCAGGTAGTTAATGTTGCTCTCTGTGGAAAACAGAGCCTGAACCAGGCTGGGAAGGAGCCTGGATAGACAGCGCCATGGCCACCAGACTTATTGTGGGCAAGAAGGTGAGCAGATCTGGGTGAGAAATGGGGACAGCTTTTCAACGTGTAATGTTGCTCCTAGAGAAGGTTGTATAGGACATGGGAGGATTCTGCAGATGCAGCTCCTACCTGGGGCAATGTGTGCCCTTTTACTGAGTGGGGACAATGATGGTGACAAGTGTGGTGTCCCCCTGCCTTTAGCCCAGCTCTCAGAGCGAGGTGTTTGGTGAGTAACTCTTCACACCTTCACCCTGGGGCCTCAGGGTGAGGGGGCTTGGGGGGGTTTGATCTTCAGGGCTGTCACACCACTGCAAAAGTTCTGATGGTTTAGACCCAAAACCTGAGTCAGCTCTAGAACAGCCACAGAATCACAGAATATGCTGAGCTGGAAAGGACCCACAGGGACCGAGTCCAACCCTTAGCCGTGGGGAGCACAGTGGTGGTGACATCTGCTTTTCCCCTCATGAAAACCTGGGGAAGGAAGCCTGGAGAAGGACCTGCTGGAGACCCAGCCGAAGCTGTGGGGTCGGAGAAGGGTTGGCAGCCCTGCCCTGAGGGGCTATTGGCTGCCATCCCCGTGGTGTCCTGCCTGCCAAGGGCTGGCTGGTGGGGCAGCGATGGCTCCAGGCAGGGACCATCTGCTCCAAGGTGTTTGTGCAGTGCTGGCCCAACGCTCTTGGCTGCTGCAACGTGTTTTTCGTCATAAAACACATTTAATGACACGGCAGGGGGACCCCGGGATGGTCCCCCCTCTGCCTGGGGCAGGTCTGTGAATGCTAGGGCTGCTCTGCTGCCGTCTGCTCTGGCGTGGTGGCTGAGAGACAGTGGGAGGGGGGAGAGGCTCTTGCCAGGGCGAGCAGTGCCCTGCAGGGACAAGTCCTGCTCTGCTGTGCTGGCTGGCAGGAGGACACGTCACCAGCTCCCTGTCCTCGTGACTGTGCATGGAAGTGCCCCGTGCCACCTCCACACCGGGAGCTCCTGGGGTGGATGTTTCTTGGTGAGGGAGGGAAGGGAGGGAGGAATGCTGGAAAGGTCAAAGCCAATGAAGCACAAAGATGTTGTTTTCAGGTTTGGGGACTCTGACGGAGAAGGGAAAGGCACAGACAAGCTCTGGAGAGCATCCCTCCTGCCCTCAGGGGTGAAGAGGATGGAGCCAAGAAGGGTTGTCTACAAAGACTCTTGGAGGCAGGAAGGGGCTGTGCATAGTCCCATGGAGACAAAAAGGGGTTGTGCATAGACCCATGGAGACAAAATAAGTCCTATGTGGAACCATGGAGAAAAAGTATGTCCTTCATGGACCCATGGAGACAAGAATGGGTTGTGCATGGACCCATGAAGACAAAATAGGTACTATGAGGACCCATGGAGACAAAATAGGTCCTACATGGACTCATGGAGACAAGAATGGGTTGTGTCTAGACCCACGGAGACAAGAATGGGTTGTGCCTGCTCTGGGCTGTGTAGCCAGACTGCAGCCCACCCTGGCATGTCCCAAACCCTTCCTAGTGCCACAGGCAGTGCCTGAGCCCTCCAGGCCACCCAGTTCCCCAGGGTGGCTGTCGTACCTTTGTCCTCAGTGGCATCGCTGAGGAGACCAATTTTCTGGAGGTGGCTTGGGGTGGAGACAGAGAGGGACAGGACATCCCCGATGGCCTCGTGGAAGCCAGGGTTGGCCCCGCTGCGGAAGGAGACGGGCTGGTCCTTGTACTGCAGGTAGTACTGGATGTGGCCCATCTCGTGGTGCACCGTGAAGAGCTGCTCCATGGTCACCGTCGTGCACTGCTTGATCCTGGAGGGTGCAAACAGCCCTGCCTGAGCTGGGGAGGGACCACGGCTGGCTGTGCACCCTCTCCATGGGAAGGACACCCCACAGTCCCGGAGCAGGTGACAGTACCCTATGGATTAAGGGAAAGACCCAGTGGAAGGGAAGGCAGAGTAGTGTGGTCACCCAAGATCTTGTCTCAGAAGGTGCCAGACTGGGCTGCATGGCCAGGCTGGGGGGTACCCAAAAGTGGGACCACCAAGAGGGATGGAGGAGGGTCTTACTCTACAGCCCTGGGTCTCTGATGGCCCCACAGACCTGAAGTCCTTGCGGTTGTAGAAGTCCCAGGCCGAGGCGTGACACACCACCTCCCGCCCATCCGTCGGCTTCTCCAGCATGGACCCCTCCCAGAATTCGGGGGGCATCTCCAGCAGCCCCAGGGAGGTGAAGAACTCCTCCGAGACCCGGAACATGTGGGTGGCATTCCAGCCCTGGTGGGCAGCAGGAAGAAGGTTATGGCCAAGGAAGGGGCATTGTCCCTGGTGCCCTCCCAGAACCATGGGGAGAAGGTGGGTCCCTCCAAGGGACCAAGGTCTTACCCCTCCCACTGTGATGGGGAGCCCCAGCCCCAGAATTGGTGAGAGCATCCCTAAGAAGCAGCAAGCAACGGTGCTGGTGCCCAGCAGGGACGTGAGAAGGGAGCAGGGCTGATGCCCCAGGAGCACTCAGAGTTCTGTGATGGTGTGGATGCCACCCCCAGCTCAGGGACTGGCACCAGTCCCACTGCACTGCCTTTCCTCTTTGCCCACCCACTGCCTCTTTGGTCACTCCCACGGAGGGAGTGGGGTCACTTCTTTGTCCCTTCCCCTTTGGACATGGCCCTTCTGCTGTTCCCTATGCATCTCAGTGACTCCCATGGGATCAGTGTCATGGCAACACCCCCTGTTTTTCCCCCTGGTGCCCCCAGTGAGTCCCTCAGCCCATCACCTGCTGCACCATGTTGCTCGTGACATCAAGGTTCGGCTTGTCAGGGTAGGGCACCATCAGGTCATAGATGTTGTTCCACTGCTGAGCCCACATGTTCCCTGAGGAGAGAGAACAGCTGGAGCAAAGCTGGTGGTAGCTCAGGAGAGAAACACGGCGATAACTGGGACCTCTCTGTCACATCATGGCCTTGCGTGTGCCCCTCTGACCCCACCAGCACCCCTGGGCACAGGCTGGGGGGGTCCCATCTCTTACCCAGGAGGTGAGCAGGGATGGGACCCCTCAGGTTGATGTATTTGGGGCCATAGCGGTCGTACAGCTTCCTCCGGACGAAGGCGTGCAGGTTGAGGTAGAGCGGCTCCAGCTGCTTGTAGATGCCCTCCAGGTCACCCTCAAAGCTCTCTGAGTCGTACCAGGAGCGCCAGTAGCTGCCTGTGTCCTCGAATCCTGCCAGGGACACAGTGGTGACCTCTGGCTCCAGCCTCCAGAGGCTGCCCCACCACCCACCCTCAAAAACTGGGATCATTCATCATCAGTAGGGGTTTTTTTCCCCCCTTCCCCATAGCACTGGCATTGGGGAAATGGAAGTTGGATGGCTGGCTGCATGTGGGGTGGGGAGGGCAGCAGGGCATTGTCCTGGCCCCAACTCCCACCCCTGAGCCCTGAGCACCCCCTGCATCCCCCATGGGGTTCGTACCATCTGCTGCATAGGCTTCGTTGCTCAGCTTGACGAACTCCTCGTACTTGGGGCGCAGCGGATTCCCCGCGGCGTTGTGCCACCCCTCCCAGGCATAGAGCAGCTTCTTGTAGCTGCGGGACGTGGCCATGATGCCCGAGAGGTCTGGGACAGGAGAGGACAAGGAAGACATGAGAAAGGGGCAGGAGACAGGGGGGACATCCCGCAGTAGCTCTGCAGAGATGCCACCACCACACCAGACTCAAATACCCATCCTCACCCTGGGACAATCCCGATGAATGTGGGTGGGATCTCCCATTCCCGACCCAGTGAGGATGTGGGGACCATGTCATGGCCATGGGATGCTCAGCACCCCTCAGGATCAGGGGACAGGGACCATACCTGGCTCCAGGTCCCAGCAGGTGCCATTGGGCAGGCACACCTTGGCCGTGGAGTAGATTTTGTCCATGTCACTCAGGATGGTGTTGTACTGTAGGAAAAGAAAAGATGTTGAGGCTGGAAGGGGACAGGAATGATCCTTCAGGAGACATCCACAGGCTTCCCAGCTCCAGAGTGTGTGTCAGGAGGGATGTGGAGAAGGACTGGTGTGTTTACACGCCACTTTTTTGGTGAGGTAAGTGTGTTATCACTCCAAGTTTTACCATCCCTGGCAGGGTGGGAGCAGGGGGGCTCTTTGGGCCAGGCAATGCCTGCCCAGTGGTGTCCCAGAGAGGGGCTGTTTATAAAGCTGTTTGTCAGTGGGAACGCAGCACAGCCTGTTTATCTAAAACAAATACGAGAAGAAAAGCAGGAGGAGGAGGGGGATTTATTTCTGTGAGCCTCAACAACAGCAAACAATAGCAACGGGAGGCTTCCTGGAACGTGCCCGGGAAGCCCATTCCCAGGGAAGGAAATTCCTCTGCTCCGTCCCTCTCTCCACTCCCATCCCTCTGCTCCGGGGATGGGGACAGGGCTGGCTGTGGGATGGAGCTGCCCAGGGATGGTGAGACATGACTGATGTGCAGGGAGGAGACATGATGCTGTCTGTTATTTGGGAGAAGGCAGGGATGGGTTTCCTGGAAGGAACTGGCGCCGACAGTTCTCCGGAATGGATTGTAATCCCTGGGCTTTGCCAGGGTCTCTGTGGGAATGGCTGGAGGGAGCCACGGATCAGGATGGAGGGGTCGGTCCCTGTGCTCGTGCTGAGGTGAGTGTCTGCCAGCCCCAGCCTGGGTGATATTTTCATGCATGGAAACCAAAATTCAGGCAAACTGCCCCGAAAGCTCAGGACTGTGATGGGGAGGGCTCGGGATGTCCTGATGTCCCCTGCACAGGACTCTGTCACCAGGGCATTCCCTGTCTCACGGGTGGCTCAGGAGCTGGGTAGCTGCAATAGCCCTTCTTTTGGGGAGGCTGCACCCCCAGGGAGCCCTGTGGAGTTGGGACAGCTCTCTCTGGCCATGGGCACAGCCTGGCTGGTCTCCAGGTGACGCCCAAAACTGCTCTGTGTAAGCAGGAAATCTCCAGTTCCCACTGGGATAGCTCCAAGATGAGGTTAGGGCTGGCACCCACATCCTCCAGAGACAGCACCCCATCTCCCCCTTCCACCACTGTCCTCCCTGTGCAGGGTCTGTGACACCCTCCCAAACGCAGCAGGTCAGCAGAGGGTCTGGATGCTCGGGAAAAGTCCCCCTAAGGGGTTTCACAGCACCCAGCAGTGCCCAGGGCTCTGCTGGCACCTCTCCTACCTGCTCTCTCTTCGCCAGGGGCAGGTTGGAGGGTCCCAGGGTCTGGATGGAGCCGATGATTTTCCTCAGCTGTGGGTCACTGAAGTTGTTCCAGATGTTGCCATAGAGCTCCTTGGCTTTCTTGCCCCACAGCTCTGTGAAGTTCTGCTCCTCCAGCGACGCCTTGACCTGCACGGCGAGAGGGGACAGGGGGGCTCAGGACCAGCCCTGGGAGGTGCCACCACCCTGGAGATGGTTTGGGGGCTGGGTTCAGAGCCACGAGGGACTGTGGGAGCCAGAGGTGACGGGATGTGAGGTGACAGGCAGGGCTGTCCCCAGCCCATGGCATCCACAGATAGAGACATCAGCTTCCAGCCCACACAGCAGTGACTGCAGCCCTGAAGGACTCCCACTGATGTGGCCTTTGAGGGTGTTTTGGAGGCAGCTCCGGGGTCTTGTGGCCCAGGTGGGGTGGGAATGCTGGGATGGGGTGTCCAGGCTATGGGAACAGGGTGTCCAGGTACTCCTGGGCTGGCTCTGGCAGCTGCCACATGCCAGTTCCAGAAGGAGCTCTGAGGTCTGGCTTCAGTTTATTCCTATTCCTGCTTGTTTCTCACCTTTGCAGGGCCCAAAGGAAAACTTCAGATGCCCCACATGCTTTTCTCCCTCCTACCCCTCCTGGCTACCTCTGTACATCTCTTTCTATACATTTCTCTTCAGGCTGTCTGCACCCTGCGCCTTGTTTGGGTTTCCCCTTGCAGAGGGGCACCCATTTGTTCTGAGCCCTTACTTTTGGGTCTCACTGTCACCCACCTGCTAGCCCTGACCTCCCTTCCCAGGGCCATGGGCCTTCAGGGACCTGCCCAAGCTGTGGGGGGTTATTTAGGCAGCTGGAGCTGCGGCCACGATTTTGGGATGGGGCGTGTTGTGGGTGGTCACCTCCCAGCCCAGCCAGTGCCAGCTGGATTTTTGGGAATCCGATCTTTTGAGAGTGTCCCGACCTGGGCAATGCACAGGATGGAATCACACGGTGCAGAGCTCCTGGTTGGGGTCCATGTGCCAGCACGGGGTGATTTATGGAGCTCATTAGCTGTGACTCGTGGCATTTTTAGCCTGGCTCCAACACGCCTGGTTTGTTTTATTTTAATCTTCGCATTCCCTCAGCTGGCACAGGGGAGGGAAGGGAGTTGTGGAGCAGCAGGGTTGGAGCAGCCTTGGGACATGGGGGTGGGAATGCCAGAAGTGCCAGGTGCCCCTGGCTGGCCACCAGCAGGTTTCCACCCTGCCCTTGGCCACCCCAGCACCCACAGCATCACTGTGGGTACCAACCATCCCCAACCCCGCCACGTGTGCCAGCCCCACAGACACCCTGCTCTTACACCATCCCATTGAGCAGGGGATACCTTTCCCCCTTCCCAGACCCCACACAGAGCTGGGGGAGCTGGAGGAAACAGGATCCAGCTGTGTTTTGTCTCCTCCTTGAGCAGGCGCCTGTGTCTGGTCAAGTGAATCGTACCCTAAACCCTCCTGACAGCTCTGGTGGAGCGAGTTGAGCCCAGCGGTGCTGCCCAAGACCCTCTTGCCAGCCCTGGCCCTTTGCCTCCACATCTGGGATGTCTCTCTGGGAGGGGGGTGCTCCTGCGTGGGTCTCAGAGGCCCCTGGACAGCGGCAGCCCCCAAGTCTCCCACCCTGGTCCCTCCCTGCTCCTGGTGAGGGCTCAGGATGCAGCCCAGGACACGGGGGCTGCCCTGCCCCAGACACCTGGAGAAGTTCTGCACCCACGAGCAGCCCACAAACCCCGACCACCACCACCCAGAGCCCCATTTGCAGGAGATGGTACATCTGTCTGTCTGTCCAGCATGCCTCTGTCCATCCCTGCCCCTTCCTCAGCCTCCTGCTCCCCATGTCACTTTGTCCCAGAGCCACCTTTCATGGCAGGCCCTGGAGCTGCCCATGTTCTATTGGCCTGACTCAGCCCCTCTTGTGTTATGGCCAAAAGCTCCCCCAAATCCCCCAAATTCAGCCTTTTGGGTCCTTCTGGCCAGCTGTTAATCCTTTGGCAGTCAGGGCTCCCCCACCCCACCCCATCCCATCCCATCCCATCCCATCCCATCCCATCCCATCCCATCCCATCCCATCCCATCCCATCCCACCCCTCCCTGCTGCCCCACAGTGGGTTATCACAGGGGTTTGGACCCCCTCTACCTGGGCTGGCTTAGGAGCCTTGACACCACAGGGAGCCCCTGGACACGATCCTCACACACTGAATAGCACAGAAAAGGGTGAAAGCTGGGCTGGAAACACCTTTTGAGAAAAGTCCACGCAAGGTGCTCTCCTGGCCCTTACCTTGGACTCAGCCACACCTGGCCCCATCACATCTGCAGCCAGAGCTGGTCACCTGCCCAGACATCACGTCAGCTCCCCAAAATAAAGGCTGAAGGGGCACTTGGGCCCTCTCGGGTGTCCTGCCAAGTTGGCAGTGGCCAGAGCTGGCAGCAGCCTTTCCCCTACACAGGAAGGCGTGTTTCCTTCCTGCACGGGGCACACTGTGCTCCCATCCCCGCAGGATCTGTGGGGTTCAGGGCAGTGTGGCAGCCCCGGGGTGATATTGGGGTCCCTGAACACGCCTTGGTCACATACAGGCTGCACCTATAGCTATAGGGGGGGCAGGTGTATCCCTGAGCTACATGCAGTGACATCCCCATGACCCTTTGCCAGGGCCACCAGCAGCCTCTTGGGGACAGCAAGACCCAGGGGAACCTTCACAGCCTGCCCAGGCACTGCCATCCCCTGGCCTGGGCAGGCTGTGGAGGTTTCCCTGGATCTTTCTGTCCCCAAGAGGCTGCCATCCCCTGGCCTGGGCAGCTCCCCCAAGTGAGAGTGGCCCCTGGGCTCCTCCAGCTCCCTGCCCTGCTAAATCCAACCCAGACACACGCAAAACCCCTGGGAAAACACGCACATGCCTGTGGGATCCACAGACACTCGGTCCCCACAGGGACTCTGCCTGCACGTAGCTGGGCTCGTGTCTAATTCCCAGTAGCCTGGAGTGCTTTCCCCAAGCTGGCTTCGTCCCCCTGGGCTGGGGACACAGGGACAAGGGATGGCAGCCTCAGTCACGATGCCACCCGGTTGCCTGTGGTGCACTTTGGGCTCCTGGAGTCTGCCCCAAAACTAAAACCCCCAGCACCGGGATGTGGTGACACCAGGCAGGGACGGGGACAGGGACACTTGACACCTGACCCTGGTGTGGAAGAGGCGGGGAGAAAAGTGGAAGGTGCTGGGGGCGAGGAATCACCTCTAAAAATAACCCGGGCTCAGTTGCAGGACCGGAGCTGTCACTCCGGGGGCACAGCCTCTCCCGCAACCCACCCGGGGCAAAACCCCGCACTACGAGTCCCAGCCCCGGCTTGCCGTGCTGAGGTGCCGAGCCAGGAGGAAGGGAAGCACCCCGAGTGCCTCCACCCTTCCCCGATCCCCCCCAAAACCCCCCCGGTCCCCGGCAATGGGGTCACCCCCGATCATCGCCCCCCGGTCCCAGCGCCCCACCTGCAGCGCGGCGTTCTCGGCCGTCAGGTCCGTGTTGTAATTCCAGCTGGCCAAGACGCTCTCGAAGAGGACGACCTCGGCCGTGCTGTTGTAGTCCCTGGCGAAGAGCACGGCCCCTTCCTCGCTCCTGTCGTGCTCGGGGGGCAGCAGCTCCGGCCGGAGGGCACCTGCCAGGCTGAGCCCCAGCAGCATCCCCAGCGCCGGGAGCATCGCGGCGGGAGCGCTGCGCGGAGCCCGGCCCCGCTCCCTGCCTGCCGAGGCAGCTTTGCCTCCGCTGCCGCCTGCTTATAAGCCAGCAGCCTTCGCGCAAACCCTGCCCACCGAGCCTGCCTCCCCTCGCAGATAAGACCGGAGCATTCTTGCTTTTTATTTCCACCCCCCCTCCCCGCCCGCCCCGCTCCGGCGGCTCCGGCGCTTTGCGGGAAGGAGCGGGGAGCGAGCGCTGCCTTGGGGTGCAAAGTCCCTTTGGCTCCTGGGCCTGCCGGGAGGGAAGAAGGGGCTGGCTGGGACAGGAGGGAGGGAAGGAGATGGAGGAGAATCAAGGGAAAAGCGGAAAAAAGGAGGCAGGAGGAAGGCTGGGCTGGACGGGGTGGGTGGGAGGCAGCTCCATCCCTGCAGGGTCCCGGTCCCCTCCTGGCTCCAGTGCTCCATGGGGCTTGGCTGGGCATCTCCTCCCCACGTCGGCAGACACCCCTCGGCAGCATCTCGGGGCTCAAGGGCAAGGGAAGAAGGGAAAAAGCTCCTGTGGGACAGAGCCAAGGTCCATCTCAAGCTGCTTCCTGCCAAGTGACCCCCTTCCCGGCATAACCTCGTTTTTCTGCTGGCTGCGAGGGAAATCCCATCACACCAAGTGTTATGGGCTTGGAGGAACGAGGCTGATGACAAACAAGCAACAAAAAGTTCTTTCAAAATGAAAACCAGACCCATGTCAGTGGGCTTGATAGTTCCTGTCTTCTTTTTTGTTTTGTTTTCTATTTAATCAACGAAATCCCTTTCCCCCAGGGCCTGGCCTCAGACCTGGGAACTGTGCCTGGGCTGAGCTTAGGCCCTGGGTTGGCTGAGCCCATCACTCCTTGCTTAGACAACCACTCCATAAGGACACAGCAGACACTTGCTATGGAGGGAGAGCTCCTTTGGGGGGACAGGGGGAAACCTCTGGACTTTTGGACCCTGCTGGGGGTTGCAGAGCACCTGGGCACCACCACTGTGGCCCCTTGGCATGAGCCCACAGGGTGACTCCTTGTGGCCCCTTGACAAAGGACGAGTCCTCCTCCCAGAGCTGGGGACCCTACAGGGTGTGCAGGGCTATTTCAGAGAAAAAGAGACTTAGGGGATGGCAACTGTAATGTCTATTAAACCTGCTGCCAAAAATCATGACTTCTCACCCTTCCCTAACATTCACCACCTGTACAGGCTGATGTGGGCACCCAAAAATCCTTCATCCCCCTGACCCCAAGCCCAGAAGGGAATGCCACCTGTGAGCCTGGACATCATGGAGCTAGGGACAAAGCCAGCATGTACCTGCAGCCCCCCTTGCTGGCCCGTTTCCCTACCAGCCACAGTTCTTCTGGAAACTCCAGTTTACTGGGAAACTGGGGGAAAAAAAACCTTGGTTTGGCTCCAGTTTGGCTGGAGCCCAAGCGGTGATGAATGGAGATTTCCTGCGCCCCTCCAGCCTCCGTTTCCAGCGCTCCAGGGAGGGGTTTTCCCGGCTCCGGGTTGTTGTGGTGCAGCCTCTGGCACCAGGGGGGGTTTGGGGTGAGCACTGAGGCTGAACCAGGCTGTGCAATGGCACTGGTGTCCCGAAATCCCAGCGAGGGAGGCCTTGCCCAAGGTTGATGCGCCCAGTGGATGATTCTGCAGGGGAAGGGCAGCTCCCTGTCATTTTACACATGAGCATCCCCCAAGGCTGGCACAAGAGAGGCTGATGCTGCTGCAGGACTTTGTGCTGGGGAAGAGGTTCCTCTCAACAGCTGCATCTCCAAGGATTCCCACAGCTCGGGGTCACCCCATCCTATAAAACTTCAGCTGGGATCAGGCAGGAAAATATCCCATGTGCAGGTGACGTGGCTGTTGGCCCAGGAAGGCAGAGCTGGCTCATGATGCCCCAAATCCATGCTGGGGCACCAAGGGTGGGCTCAGAGACCCCCATGGGCACCCTGTGGAGCAAGAGGGCCTAGCCCTGCTCTGCCACCCCTCCCAGGAGTGCCAGGATGGTACCCAGGACCGGCAGCACCGAGGACCAGAGGGACAGGAGATGCCGAAGGATGCGAGCACCGCGTTGCCACGGAGACGGATGCTGAGCGGCTCGGGGAGGGGACACGGGCTCGGGGGGACGCCGGGTGGTGTCCCTGGTGGCTGCCCCGGGCCAGCGGGAGCCTTCCCGTCCCTTTTCATCGCCATCATCCCCACGTGGAGGCTCCGTCCTCCCCTCCCCGGGTGCGTGTGCCATGGCCAGATGTCACCGCGCTGTGTCACACGTGGAGGAGCACGACTTGCCCCTCAGCATTTCGGGTCACCTTCTTGGCTTGTAAAACCTCCCTGCCCACAGCTGGCAGTGCTGGAAGGGGCGCTCTCTGGTGCGAGCCAGAATCCCCAAAATTAAGGAAATGTGGAGTTTTGGTGGCAGGTATTTCCCAGGGGAGCTGCAAGATATTGTGTGTGGTGGTGGTGGTGGGATGGGAGAGGGCGAGCAGGGGTGGTGGAGTGAAGCAGAGGGGATTTTTGGATGGTCCTGGTGCTGCCTGGGAGGATTTGGTGATTTATCTGGGTGTATCAGAGCCCTAAGGCCTCTGGCTGGGGATGCTCAAGCTCATTTTTCCCCCCTGTTTTTATTATGAGCCACATTTTTGGCCTCCCCGTCCCATTTCCCAAAGGGTTCAAGGGTGCTTCAAAACTTCTGATCGAGGAACAAAGGAGCTTCTGGAGGGGAGAGAAAGGATTCCCTTTGGGTGAGAAAGGATTCCTTCCTGATCTAAACCCAAAAAGAGCTTTTCTTTAATTGGCTGTGCAGCCTCGTGTGTCACTTTTCCTGGTGACTGTGGTTTCGTGGGTTTTTGGCTGCTCCTGTGGTCCGTTCCTACAATCCACTGTGTGGAGATTTTTTTCCTCCTGCTCCAGGCCCCGAGTTTAAAGGCTGCTGCTTTATTTCCTGATGAATTCAATCAATTATCACAGTGTATAATTCACTAAGCCGCTTTCCCAGCTGTGGTGATGCTGCCGTGAGGGAGAGAGGGAAAACCACCTCTCCAGTCCAAATTTTCCATCTAAACAAACAGCTTTTTTCTGACCCTCCCAAAAAAACGCCAAAAAAATCCCAAGCAACTGGGATTTTTGGCTGTTTATTTCAGACCTGTGACTGCTAAGACAATTTTGAACTGTTACAGTAAATGTCGAGGCTGGTGCAGCCCCTTGATGTCACCTGGATTTGGGGACTGTGACAGCAGAAGGGAGCCAGGAGTTCTTGCTCCTGCTGCCTGACTGCAAAAAGTCTCTGCTGAGGAGTTTTGCCAAGGCTGTGAGGCTGTTTCCACCTTTTCCCTGGGTAAGGGATGTGTTTAAAGCCTGGTGTGTCCCCTCTGGGGTGCAATGGGCAGGGGGAAGTCACCCCAGCCCGGAGCAGCCAGTGCTGCTTTATCACCACAAATGCACACTGAGTGGAAGGAAAGCGTTTCAGCAGAGAGCTCCTTATCACCACAGTTTCCACCCCACCCCACAAGAGCTCCTTTCAGTGCAGTCCTGCCCTAGGACAAGGGTCCATTGTCCCGGGACAGAGGGTGCTGGTGCAGGTGTGGGGTCACACGTGATCGGGGCTGGCTGCGTGGGGCACCCCAAAGGGATCGGGTGTTTTTCCCGGCTGGGCAGTTTGGTGGGGCCGGGGGTGGATGGCAAGGGGATGGAGATGTGGTTTCCACCATCACATCTCTTCAGCCTCAATCCCCAAACTGGGACCAGTGCCAGCAGCCCAGGGATGTGCCCATTGCAAGGGGGGCCCTGGGGACGTGCAGTGGCACTGCGAGGGCCTGGATGTGCAGTGTGCTGGAGGCAGTGGTGGGCTCAGGGCCCCTGAGTGATGCCCAGCTTTTGGGAGGGTCCTAAATAAATGCAATACCCCGGTAGTGCAGTCCCTGGGGAGCCCCCAGCCACAGTGCAGGAGATGTGCACAATTCTGGGCATGCATCCAGCAGCATCACAGGGCAAGAAGTAAAAACCTGGCCAGAAACCATCCCGAGTTCTTTGTCCTTCATCCTTCATCTGTCCTCCTTCATCCCTCCTCCCTCCTCCTTCGCCTCTCATCCTTCATCCCTCCTCCTTCATCCCTGAGTCCTCATCCTTCATCCCTCCATCCCCCATCCTCTCCAGCCAGCCAGAGCTGGGCACTGACACGGGGTGAGCAAAGAGGCCAACGTGTTCCCTCTACAACCATCAGCCCAATAAAACACGGCAAAGTCCATTATTCCCCCTGGATTTTTTTCATTATTTTCCCCCCCCCTTCTTTAATAACCACAAACAATCGCAGCGAGCGTGACTGTTCCAGGAGCATTAATCATCCCCCGGGAGCCCAGCGAGGGTTATCACCGCTGTTTATCCAAGCTGCTATTAAAAACCCACCATAAACACGCCTTCAGCCTCCTCTGAAAGAGATTAAGTGTTTGCACGGGCTGCTCTGTGATCGTATCGCCTGCCCCGCTCAGCAAAGTTCTGATCCTGGCAAGGAGGAGGACAGGGTGCCTTAATTGCTGCCAGGAGGACAACCAGAGCCTTTTCCAGCTGATTCGCAGCTTGGGAAGCAGCCAAGTTCTTAGGGAAGCTTCGTCCCAGCTGGGAATCACCCATTCTTCAGCCTTGCAGCACCCCAGGGAATTGGGGATCAACCTCCTTAATGAGACTCAGTGTTTAATCCCAAGCCACCCCTCAGACACCCTCTTGGCAGCCACAGAGGGTTCCGACATGACTGCTGTATTTTTTCCTCCTATATTTAGGGAAAAGCTGTCTATTTTGCCCCAGGTTTGGGGTTTCTCCTGGAACAGCAGCAGCTGAGGTTGTTTCAGGCAGCAGCTCAGCTCCTCTGAGGCAGCTGGGCTCTTGAATTGCAGTTCTCCCAGAGAGCCATCTTGCAAATTGGCATTTCTTAGCAATAAAAATTTGATTTAGGAAGGAGACAAAAAAAAAAAAAACACAACACCAAAAAACCAACCACAAAAAACCCCACCAAAACCAGCCAACCAAAAGAAGTTAGATCAGCAAAATGGTAATTTGATAATCTGTGGCAGAGGGAGGGGAAGTCACCCAGGCCAGGATAGGGGGGAGTACTCAGGAAAGAACAGGAAATGCTGGATTTACCATGAATTATTGATTGATGATGCTCCTATTGATCCCTGGGTGCTCCAGGACAAACCTGCAGCAGGTGCTGGGCAGATAACTGGGGAGCTGGAACAGCACCCACTGAGCCACTTTATCTCACTGATCTGAAGGAAGCTGTGCCAGCCCCGAGCATCCCTTGGCATCCCATAGAATTCCTGAGCATCCTTGAGCATCCCTGAACATTCCAGAGCAGCCTCGAGCATCCCTGAGCATTCCTGCTCATCCCTGGGCATCCCTGCTCATCCCTGGGTATCCCTGCTCATCCCTGGGCATGCCTGCTCATCCCTGGGTATCCCTGCTCATCTCTGGGTATCCCTGCTCATCCCTGGGCATCCCTGCTCATCCCTGAGCTGTCCCAACCAGCTCCAAGCAACCCTGGACAGCCCAGCAGTTCTGAGCATCCCTGGGCATCCCTGACCATCCCAAAACATCCCTGACCATTCCCAAGCATCCCTGTCCATCCCTGAGCAGCCCCAAGCATTTCTGACCCTCCCTGACCATCCCTGATCATTCCCAAGCATCCCTAACCATCCCCAAGCATTCTTGAACATCCCTGAGCAGCCCCAAGCATTCCTGACCCTCCCTGACCATCCCTGAGCAGCCCCAAGCATCCCTTGGCCCTGCAGATCCATGCCAGGACAGTCAGAACCAGCTCTGCCCTGTGACTGGCACGTCCCCATCCAGGAGGATTTCATTTCCACCAGCTTGGGCAATACTTAGGCAGATTTTAGAAGCCTTTTTGCCCCTGGCAATGCCTTTAATGAAGGAGCTGGTTACAAACGGCTGCTGCTCCCTGGTGAGAGGAACTCAGCAGGGAAGGGGCTCGTTTGTCCCCAAACTGGCTGTCACCAAGGTCCCTCAGCAAACACTGCCATTGTCCCTGCTGTGTGGACGGGACAAGATCCATGTCCTTGTGATCCTGAAGGACTGAGAGTTGCTCTGTCTCTGGAGGTTGAGATAGTTCAGCTGGACACAGTTATAAACACTTCTAAAACTGTTTGGTGTTGGGTTACACAGTGCTGCTCTCAGCAGGGCGAAGATTTACGTCTTGCCAAGTATCCTAAAGGATGAACCCCCAAATCTCATCCCCTTTGAGGCTTTTCCAAGGCTCTCAGCCGGGCCAGGATGGAGGGAATCCTCCCTCTGTTGTGCCAAAGCCACAGCCAGCCTGTCCCAGCCACGGCACAGCCCGATGGCTCCAGGTTTGCAGTTTATGGTGGCTTTTATGGCTTTAGCAGATTAGCTCTGGTAATTCATTTCCCAGCTAGTGATAAAGCCCGAGGAGGGACCAGGTGGTGATAGCGGATCCGCTGGCACTGCCGTATCCCAGGGACCATTCCCACCTCCTGCTCCAGGGAATTCTCCCCGTGGGCAAAGGCTCAGGGTGGTGGCTCCAGGACTCTGCCCCGGGCTACGGCAGAGCCTGGACTTTGCTGTTGATGTGTCAGGTCTCCATCAGGCTCCAGGCACGCAGAGGGATTTTGGCTCTGCTGAATCACACCGGGGTGGTGGGGGCGGGATTGCAGCTCCAATTTGTGCCCCAAGACACAAGTTCCTGGTGAGGGGGGAGAAGGTGATGGGGGCGCTGGGGGGACCCTCAGCAGGGGCTTTGGGGTGCCTTGGCTCAGGGGGTGTGGGTGGGTCAGAGCAGCCCAAGGGAAGGGCTGGGGGAGCAGCTCTGCACCCCGACAGGGGTGGCTACACCTGATCCTCTGCATCAGGGGAGCACCAGATCCCACCAGCCATCCCAGGGTGCTCTGACTCCCATGGGTGCTGTGGGTCAGAGCGTGCTCCAGACCCCAGTGGGTGTAAGGATGTGCTGTCTCCCATGGGTGCTGTGGGTCAGGGGATGCTCCAGACCCCACCGAGTGTAAGGATGTGCTGTCTCCCATGGGTGCTGTGGGTCAGGGGGTGCTCCAGACCCCATCATGTGTAAGGATGTGCTGGCTCCCATGGGTGCTGTGGGGCAGGGGGTGCTCCAGACCCCATCATGTGTAAGGATGTGCTGTCTCCCATGGGTGCTGTGGGGCAGGGGGTGCTCCTGGTCCCTTCGGGGACCCAACCTCAACGATGCTGCCGGTCCCACCTGGTCCATACCCGGTCCCTCTGGCTCCCAGGAGTGATCCAGGGCCGAGGATGCTCCAGGTTCTCCGGTCCCTCCATCCCTGCCTCCCTCCCCAGGGCGCTGCGCGCCGCGGGCTCCTGGTGACATCTAGTGGTGTCACACACAGGGACAGGCACACGGGGACAGACAGCAGGACACGGGGACACACGGACACACGCGGGGACACGGGCACCACGCGGCCACAGCCAGGGTGGATCCAGGGGTGCTGCTCGCCCCGGCGCGCAGCGCTGCATCCCCCGGGGGTCCCTGGCAGGAGGAGCAGGGATGGAGACCCTGCCCCTCTCCCCCCGTGCCGCCCCATGTCCCTCCCCAGCCCTTCGCCGGGCTCTCCTCCCGCAGGGATATCCCACGGGGAGCGCAGGATGCGCCCGGCGGTGCCGGAGGGGCTCACGGGGGGCTGCTGGAGGTGGGGGGTCCCCGGGGACAGGTCACTCCCTCTGTCACCCCCCTGTCACCCTCCCTGTCACCCTCCTTGTCACCCCTCCTGCCATCCCCCCTGACACCCTCCCTGTCACCCTCCCTGTCACCCCCCGTCACCCTCCCTGTCACCCCCCTGTCACCCTCCCTGTCACCCTGTCACCCTCTCTGTCACCCCCCTGTCACCCCCGACACACAGCCCCGTGCGAGGAGGGGATGCTTCCCAGAGTGTCCCCCCAGTGCAGGGCTGAGCCAGACCGGACACAAATGGCACGGTGACAAATCCCCCGTGCAGGGGACAGTCCCTGGGCTGCTCCTGTGGGGTTTGGGGGTCCTGGTTCGGAGCCGGGGTGTCACAGGGTGCGGGGGCTCAGGGGGTTGCCTGGCACAGGTTTGGGGGGGATCACACACACACACAATGCCAGTGGCTCCTTCCCTGGGGACTGTCCCCAGAACACACGGCTGTCCCTTCCCCTGGGTTTGGCAGCCCCCCGGCCGCAGTGCCCCCCTCGCTGTGCAGCCGTGCCGGGGGTGCAGCCCCCCCTCGCTTTGCCATCACTCGGTTGCCTTGCCAACGCCGTGTCCCTGTCCTTGCTCAGACACTGTCACCGCTGCGGCGCCACCCGGCACCCACAGGTAGGGCTGGGGGTCCGGGGGGGCTGCGTGGGTGTCTGCCCCCAACCCCCCCGACACCACTCAGGACCCCCCCAGCTACAGCCCCCTCCCCTGCATGAGCGTGTAGCCCCCAGCCAGAGCAGAGACATCCCCTGGGGCCCCCCCCTCCAGGGATTTTGGGGGTCTCAGCCAGATGTGAGGGGCTGCCAGGCTATGGAATGTGCTCACAGCATCCCCCGCCCCGGGTGGGGGGCGAGGGTTTAAGCAGAGAAAGGACCCCCCATCTCCCACCCCACAAAGTGGGGAGCGCTGGATTTCCCTGGGGAAAGGGGGGGGCTGGGGTTGTGTTTGGGGCTGTGGGGAGGGGATGGAGTCGTGGTTGGGAGGGGACAGGCGGGTCCCCATCGGGGGTGGCTGGCGAAGGGGTCTGGCCACCTGCAGCTTTCCCAGCGCTCAGGGGTGGCTGAGGGGCAGCTCAGAAGATCCCGTTCCCGACAGACCCCTCCTGTGTCCCCACTGCCAGTCCCTATAGCTGGGGGGTCACTCCCTGCCCCTCCATCCTGCTGGGGGCTGGGCTGACCCCCTGGGTGAGTGCTAGGGGGGCAGATGTTAACATCTGGTGGGAGGCTGTGTGGGCAGGACAGGGCTACTTGGGCAACCCTTTGGGACCCCCAGGGGTACGAGCAGCCCCAGGGCGTGAGCAGGGTTTGGGGGAGGCTGCTGTGCAGCAGGAGGAGCCTCTCGCTGTCCCCCCTGCCCAGCCTGGTCCCCCTGCCTGTCCCGCAGAGCATCCCATGGCCCCGGGCAGTGAGGCTGGACGCGGGCAGGCAGCCTTGGCAGTGCAACTTAATGGGATAAACCAATTCCCTTAACCCACTTATCTGGCTGATCCAATAAAGGTGGCTGGGAATAAAGTGTGTGCGTGGTCTTAATGCATCCCCCCTCCCACCTCCACGCTCCCCCCAGCCCTGGCAGCACCGTGGGTCTGTCTGCAGCAGCCACCCTGGTGCTCCTCCCCAGAGGCAGCAGGGCCAGGGCAGAGGGGGCACATTGGACCCTGGGGCTGGGACCTGCTGGCTTTGGGTGGCGAGGAAGAGGAGAGGTGGCTGTGGCAGTGGCAGAGGTGGCTCTGACCCATCGGGGGATAACCCAGCACAAAGCTCAAGGCAGGTGCAGGTGGGTTGTGGGGGCCATGGGATGGGGCTGGTGTGGCCGTGGTTGGGTAATACGTGTCTGTCCCCACCCAGCACGGGGGTTCACTCAGCCTCATGTCCCCAAGGGCCATTGCTTTTGTCATGGAGAGGGTCCCTGCACTGCTTTCCTGTGTCACGGTTTGGGGCTTGTTGAGGGGCTCTGGGGAGGGGGCGAGGGTGGGACATGGGATGGGCACGGTGTGGGAAGGGTGGAGATGGAGGGATAGGGATGGAGGGACAAGGATGGAGGGTGGGGATGGGGGACTGATGTGGTTGGAAGGCTGGGGCAGGAGGAATGGGGCAGGCAGGGCATAGGCAGGAGCAGGCAGGTGCAAGAGGGTTGGGAAGAAGGACAGGGGCAGGGTGGCAGGTGGAGCAGGGAAAAGGACAGGAGCAGGCAGGGGCAGGAGGATTGAACAGGGGAGCAGGAGCAGGCAGCAGGTGCAGGAAGGTTGGAAAGGACAGGAGCAGAGTAGAAGGGACAAGAGGGTTGGGAAAAAGAAGAAGAACAGAGTAGAAGGGACAGGAAGATGGGGAAGAAAGACAGGAGAAGGGGAGCAGGGGCAGGAGGGTTGGACAGGAGGGCAGAAGCAGGTAGGCAGGGACGGGAGGATTGGACAGGGGAGCAGGAGCAGGCAGGTGCAGGCATATGCAGGCAGATACAGGCAGGCAGGTGCAGGGAAGCAGGAGCAGGCAGGTTGCAAGCAGGTTGCAGGCAGGAGTAGAAGCAAGGGAGCAAGAGCAGGCAGGATCAGGCAGAACGAGGCAGGAGCAGGTTGCAGGCAGGTGCAGAAGAGCAGGAGCAGGCAGGATTAGGGGAACAGGTGCAGGCAGGAGCAGGCAGGAGTAAGGGAGCAGGAGCAGGCGAGCAGGTTCAGGCAGGTTGCAGGCAGGTTGCAGGCAGGAGCAGGCAGGGTACAGGCAGGAGCAGGCAGGTCGCAGGCAGGGTACAGGCAGGAGCAGGCAGCTCGCAGGCAGTTCGCAGGCAGCTTGCAGGCAGGGTGCAGGCAGCAGCAGGCAGGATCCGGCAGGTTGCAGGCAGGTTGCAGGCAGGAGCAGGCAGGAGCAGGAGTGCAGGTTGCAGGCAGGATCAGGCAGGGTGCAGGCAGGATCAGGCAGGATCAGGCAGGTTGCAGGCAGGAGTAGGGGAACAGGTTCAAGCAGGAGTAGGAGAGCAGGTTGCAGGCAGGAGCAGGCAAGCGCAGAAGAGCAGGCAGCAGCAGGCAGGTAACAGGCAGGAGCAGGCAGGGTGCAGGCAGCAGCAGGCAGGTAACAGGCAGGAGCAG
>JAWWEW010000077.1:1306388-1325739 GCA_035583185.1 Anabacerthia variegaticeps
GGCTGCCCCTGGATCCCTGGCAGTGTCCAAGGCCAGGCTGGACGGGGCTTGGAGCACCCTGGGCTGGTGGAAGGTGTCCCTGCCCATGACAGGGGTGGGAATAGATGGGCTTTAAGGTCCCTTCCAAGCCAAACCATTCTGTGATTCTGTAACGATGAAAACTCTCTGATGGAGTTCCCTCCTCTATTTTATTACAATTATTATCCCCTGTATTATTATATGCCCTTTGCTGATGGCAGCAGGGCTGTCTCTGTCCCCTCCTGCTCCTGGTGGTGTCAGGTCATCACCGTCCCCATCCCCATCCCCACACAGTGACTGCCAGACCCAACCCTTGCACCATCATTTCCACTCCTTTACTCACCCCAGTGTGGGAAAAACAGCAGCCCAGACACCATTTCCAAGTGTTAACCATTTATAAATAAGTACATTTTTTTCATACATACAGTTTTCATTGTACAGATTACAATCTGTATACATTGGGGGGGTGGGGGAAATGCATTCTTTTGAACTTTTCACATCTATCTCACAGCTCACATGTACAGACAAGAAAACTCTGCTCAAGCAAATACAGCAAAGGAAAAAATATGTTTTCTTCTTTCCTTAGAGATGAGAGGCGAAGGCCTCTGCTGTTGGCAGGGGCTGCTCTTCCCACTGCACAATATCACAACTGTGTGGTGTTCAATATATCAGTAGAGAGAACAGAACATGCATTGGATAATATACTGTACAGAGAGAAAGTCCTTTACATCAGAATTATAGAAAAGCTAAAGGAAAATTTTCAGTGTCTTAAAGATCTTCCCAGCAAGTGTCTCGGAGGATGGCAACCAGGGGACTGTACAGAGCACAGGGCGGGGGTACTGGACGTGTTTGTGCCCACCCCAGATCCTCTCGGGTGTGGAGACAGAAGGGAGACAAACGCTGAACGCAACACTATGGCAAAGAAAAGGCTGGACAGGCTGAGCCCGGCAGTGCTGGCAGAGTCCACGCGAGTCTCTGGGCTATCCGTGGGGCCACAGAAGGGGCTTTAGGGAGCACACAGTGCTGCTCTCAGGGGCTGGCTGGTCAGTGCACAGCGAGGCACACCCGGGGACACCCAGTTCCCCGGGCACAAGGCTCTCCCACCCACCCACCCACCCACCCTGCCCCACCGCCGTCCCCGCACAGCATCACCCACGGGGACAAAGTCTTTTGGCAGAGCAGCCCCTCTGTTTTCACGAGCACAGGATGGGATCCTGTCGGATGGGACTGGGCTGCTGACTCCCCAGTACCGTGACAGCTGGAAAATGAGGAGGAGGAGGAGGAAGGATACAGCAGGTGGGCTGGGTGTCTGTGGCTTTCCCGGTGACGCCGCGCTCCTCTCGGGCCGGTCTGTCCCAGCCGTGGTGAGATCCAGCTGTGTATCACGAGTTGGACACGAACGCATCTTGCTAAAGAATTGAGCCCTTAGTGGTTTATATTAGAAAAAAGAGTTTGATTGAATGAAAATCCAGCAATTATTCACACAAAGCTGAAAACCCCCCCCCCCAAAAATGACCAACCCAACGCAGATTCGCTCTCAGACCGTTGTGCTTTGTGTCCAACACACACCCCCGGGCGGCGCGGGGCGAAGGCATCGATCCACAGAGGTGCCAGCGGGTCCAGCAGCTCTTCCCCTGAGCCCTTGGTTAAACACCCATCTCCCAGTAAGAAGAGTTATCTTGAATGGCCAAGACTAAAGCAAAGTACAACCACCAAGGAGCTCTCCACAGCTCACCACGGGCCCCCTCCCCGGGGCGAGGAAGGCGGAGGAGGAGCAGGCACGACGGCTTGCTTGGTTCTCTAGATAAGGCGGAGCTGGCACTTGGGTTTTAGCTCGACTTCTCCTGGGTAACCCTGAATATACAGCAGCCTTTGGGAAGGGCACTGGATCGCTCCCGGTGTAGTCCCCACCCCATCCCAGCACGGCTCCGGTGTTTGGCATGCACACACCACCACCTTCACACCAGCCAGGCGGTTCTCCTCACAGCCAGGGTGGAGGAAAATAACCCAAAAGTTCATGCTGGGACGGCCCCAGCAGAGGGGCAGGCAGACAGATGGACAGACACACACCTCGGGTCGTTGGAGCCAGCACAGCCCCCCAAACAGCAACACAGAGAAGGCAGCTCAGGCTGTGCCTTCTTTGGAGATGGATCCCAAAGGATCTCTGTAAAACCCTCTCTTCCCTAAGCACTTCGATGCCCACTCAACACTATGTCCAAAAGCCCTCCACTGCCCCTCCCAGCCGGGCTGGGGGGACCCTGCAGAGCCCCCACTAGGCAGGTGTCCCCTCCCCTGGTTCCACAGCATCCTCCCAGCCTGGGAGACAAAGCAAGAGCCCACGAATCCCCCCTGAGGGATGGGGCAGACACCCACACCTGATGCTGGGAGAGATGAGTCCAGCTCTGGGGCAGCACCCCTGGCTCCTGGAGCAGCCACAGGTGAGGATGAGAGACACCTGGTGGGAGGGTTGGCTAAAGAAAGGGTCAGCCTCAGCATCACTTCTGGCATCGCCTTCCCTGTGCACCTCAAGAACTGATCCCGGAGTTTCAATGTCATCAAGAACCTGCTTTACTCGGTGCACCCAAGAATCCTTCACTTGCTCAACAGTGGGGCTCTCCAACAGTGCCACTGCAGCCAGGAGGGGATGGAGGCACGAGCTGGCAGCACCATCCTGCATCTTAATTACCCAAAGAGTAATTAAATAAGTAGCATGGACAGACAGGACAGCACCATGTCTGAAACTCTGGGTGTGACCCCACAATGCAGCCCAGGCCCATCACACCTGGATCCAAGAGCAGAGGATGAAAGGCCCTCAGGTGAGATCCAACCTCAGGCTCCCCCGAGTGCAACAGGACCATGCCAGCAGCATGGAATGACCTGATTGTCCTCCTGCCAAGCCCAAATCATGACTCTGAAGACACAGGGGAGTGTGTAAGAACAGCTTTTCCAGGGAGAGAGATGTTCTCCTTAACCACCCGGTGACCACAGCAGCCATCCTGCCTCGACTATCCCGAAGGGAATTGCTGGGGAAGTGCTTTAAAACCTCTGCAAATAATTTTGTATTCAAAAATTACTCAATCTGTTGATGCTTATATACAGGAGTAAGTTCTTGTGCTATAAATGTTATGATTCATTGCTTCCTTTCTTCTTTCTTCTTCTTTTTTGAAAAATACACTGAAGAGACAAGAGCTGTTTTGCTATTTTTCTAATGAAGACACTACTCACGCTTAAATATCCAGTATTTATCATAGTAACAAATTCAAACAGTAAAGTGCACCCATTTACAGAGAGAACAGATGGAAAACCATTAGTGCAAGAATCCTGTGAGAAATGCAACACGTGGAACTGTGAGAAATCCTGCACGCCGCAGTGTTTTAAGCCTTCTTCAGCTTGGTGCTCGTGTTGAAAGTGTGAGCTGTTTTCTTCTTCCCTTAGAACATCTTCACAAAGCCAAAAGTTACACGCAGAAGTGCTGGGAGGGGACGCTTGGAAGGACAGGACTGGGAGCACAAGGCAAGTGAGCAGAGAAAGCAAAGCACGGCTGGTTCTCCCAGTGCTGCTCTTGGACCATCCCGTTGGATCTCAACGGAGAGAAAGAACCAGAGCTGGATAAAACAGGCACGGGGCTGAATTTGGTTACTTTTTCCTTCCAAAGAAGCAACTGAAGGTGGGAAGCCACTCGAGCAGAAAGCTGGAGGATGGGAGGCACTGAGCAAAGCAGCTGATGCAGCTCCAGACCCAGGATATGTGTCCCAGCCATGGATGCATGGGATGTGCAGAAGAAATCAGTTCTTCCTTACAAAGCAGAACACGCTGCTTCAGAAAAAGAGAGGAAGAAAGAAAACCATCCCTTTGCAAGGAGAGAAACAGTGCATGGGGCCTGGGTGTCCCAGCGAGGGGGTCCCAGTCTGGCCTTGCTTTACAGAGCAAAGAGTCAGCGCTGGGTTGCACCTCAAGGAAGAAAACACCACCCTCAGTCCAAACAGTGGCTTGGACAAAGACCAAAGAGCCCAAAACCACCAAAACCCCTGAATGCTCTGTGTGTCTATGAGACACAAGCCTCCATCACCCCAAGGTTTGCACATCCCAGCTTGCTCTGGGCAAATTAGGCAACGAAACAGCAACGAGATGTGCTGAGCCACACACAGGGGGAAAATAAAAAGCCCCATCGAAGCCAGGGTTTGCTTCAAGAGATTTGGCCCCAGTCCTGAGCTGGTGGGAAGGGCTGCAGCTGCAGCGGAGTGGCTCTGGGATATGCTCATTGACACCAGCAGAGGTTGGAGCCTGTGATTTGGTTCAAGAAGTCTTGCAATCGATTCACATTTAGCCCTTTGGAGACCCCCGGAAGGTTTCGCTCCCCTGCTCAGCACTGAGATCGCTCCCAAGAGTTGATATGAGTGAGGTTCGGCATCGGGCAACAGGCACTAGTTTGCTTTAAAACAAGCTACAGGGTTATCGCTCTCCCCCTCCCCGTCATCCCACCTCAGGAGCGGAAAAGGCGGATTACAAACCCACCAGGAACAAGAGAATCGGAAAAGGAAGTTCTTCCCCCCCAACCCAAAAAGAAATTTTTCAGTGAATAGTCGAAAAATGATGGAAAATCCTACAAAAAGGATTTCGGAACCGGCCCCTGCTTTTCACCTTGTCTTGGTGTGACTTGGATTTGGTTAAAACCCCGAAAATAACAGGAAGAAACCCCCAACCTGAACTGAAAAACGTCCTGAAATAGAGAACATAAATAAATTATAAATAGGTGTCTTTCAACTACAGCTCCTCGAAAAGCAAAACGTGGTCCCTACTATGGCTCTGGAACACAGCATTGCTTTCCAAGGCTCTGTGAAGGGATCTTAGAGGAGCACAGCCCTTGCTACAGCCCTGACTCCCTGTTGCCAGTGACCAGAGGGGAGGGATGCTGCAAGGCTGGGATTGCAGAAGGACCTTCCTCCTTTGGGAACGCTACATTCTGCATCCTCATCATAAGAAAAAGCAAAAAGAAAAGTAAAAATTGCAGTTTTTCTCCTTGAATACCATTTTTTCAAGTCAGATTTTTGTTTTTCCTCGCAAGTGATAAATCCCCCCCTCCCAAAATGAAGGCCCCACCACTAAAACTGCCCTGGTGCAGTTTTTGCCAGCGGTGTGAGGAAGTCGGTGCAATCCCAGTTGACACACAAGAGGCTCCTGGCCAATTCCCTTGGCTGATTAAAACACCTAACAAAGGGCCAACCTTAAGCCCTCAATGCTTGTAAAATGCCCCAGAGCAACAAAATCGGTGTGGGGGCACCTGGCAGGTACTTGGAAAGCAGCAAAGTGCTGTGTGATCCCCCCTCTTCACCACCGGTGACGCGGTTGAAGAAGGAAGGAATCCAACTGGGATCAAAAGGCGGGAAAGCACGGAATTGGGATGGGTGTTGTGCATAGCTACTGGTGGTACACCACATCACCCTCAGCCCTTGCTCACTGAGGGTAATTTGCTCTTCCTACCTTCTCTGCTCTTGGGCAAAGAGCCAAACTGGGTGCCAGGCTGGCCCGGGGACGGCAGAGGCAGCCTCGGCAAAGGCTCGGGTGATCCCTAGGAATTCCCATCAGAACTGAGTAAGAGCTCATTGAGACCAAATAAACCAACTGAACTCAAAGGCGATTGTCTCTCGAAAAGGAGCTGGTTACCTCCCGCTGCGTGGGGGTATCTCTGGGCCACCCCGCACCACGGACTAAGATATCCTGCTTGGAACTTTGCTGGAATTGGGCAAACGATACTGGCTCGGCTGATGGTGGCTTCACAGTCAGCTGGGGAACGAAGGGGCTGGAGCACGTGCATGGCTGTCTGACCACCACACAAAGTACCGGAGAAACTTGGTCATGTAGCTACCAGAGAGAAATAAAAATAATAATAATAATAATAATAATAATAACAATAATAATAATAATAATAATATGCATGGAAATCAAGCTTGGAAGTGTGTGCTGAAAACATGAGGGTCTTACTCCAACAAGCGTCTTTTACACATTAGACTCCACAAATGGTCTCTTTGGTTTGATTGGGGACGTCTGCCCTTGCCTGGAGTCCCTGGAGAGCTGCCTGTACAGGTTATCCTGGTAGGCCTGCGCCACGGGCAGCGTCCTTGCCACCTTGACGTCGGGGTACGAGGAGGCTTGGGTGACTCTCTCCAGGAGGTCTCCCCGGGACCCATTGGCCAGCATCCCATGGGGGCTGTAATAGTCTTCCTCTAGCAAATGGCCATTCTGTGCATTGTTGGTTTTGTTATAAAAGGCAATGTTGCTGATTGAAGAGGGCGGGCTAAAGGACTCGGGCTGGGGCAGGTTGCCAGGAGACGTGGGGCTAATGACGGTGTCCACTGACGACACGGCCCAGGGCCGGTTCTGCTGATGGAGGTGGGGGTACTGCTGAGTCCGAGCCGTTTTGTCTATGATTCCCATGAACGGCGTGGTCCGGGATCGGGCTGGCTCGCTGGGGTAGCCCCCCTGCGTGGGGGACACCGGGGACAGCTCGTCGCACGCTCGGTCGTAGGCTGGCTTGAGGGGAATCTCCATTTGCTGGATCGAGGCAGAGGGGCGGAAATTGGGAGTCAGGTTGGAGGTGGAGGAGATGCTATTGCTGGACGGGGAGAAGCGCAGGCCCACGCTCTGAGAGTGCAGCAGGGGCCTCGGAGTCGGCGGGTGAGGCTTGATTTCGCTGGGATTAACTGAGATGGGCCTTCTGATGAGGTGGGACACATCTGGAGAGCCCAGCTGGTTGGCGGGGAGGGGAGAACGTTCCAGGTCGAGCTTCGAGTGGCACACGGGATAGTAGGAGGCGGACTGGCTGCGCCCGATCTGGGGCGTCTGGCTGTACCTCATCCCCCCTCTGTACGCCGAGGACGGCCTCTGGGGAAGGTCTTCCTTGGCCAGCCCTCCGTGCTGACAGATGGCCCCGGCGCTGAGGCTCGCCTGCACGTGCTGCACGGGCCTGCTGTCCCCAACGATGCCCCCGATGGAGCCCTGGTAGACCAGCCTGCTCTGGCTGACCCCCATGTCCCCCGAGGACGACTGGTACTTGCTGGCCATGGAGTGGGCGACCTGGCTGTAGGCGCCGGTGGGGATGACCGTGCTGGAGTGGACGGCGGAGCTGGGCTGGTTGCTCCTCACGATCTGTGCCTTGGCTGGCTGCAGCCTCAGCCCCTGCTGCGGCACGGCCACGGGCAGCTGGGGCATCTGGAAGGATCTCTGCGACATCTTGGAGAGCGGAGACTTGGGTCTGCCGGGCAGCTGGGTGACCCCGCTGGGCTCCTGCTGGTAGCGGACCGGGGAGCCCGACTGAGACCTGTAGACACTCATGCTGTCTGCAGGAGGGCTGGCACGGTACTGGGGGCCTCTGCGGAGAGGAGATGGTGGAGGGCTCTGGTACTCCTTGCCTTGGGTCCCCACGGGAGGGGGGCTGAAGCGGTACGTGGAGCCCTGGTGAGCCGGGGACGTGTGCGGAGGACTGGGCCTGTAATGGGAGTTCTGGTGCGTCGGGGACAGGGCAGGGGACGTGGACTGGTAGCCCTGCCTGGTCGGTGACCCCACGGAGCTGTTGGACCTGAAATCAAAGACCTGATGAGAGCCGAGCGGCGAGCCAGAGATATAGGCTGAGTCCCTGTGAGCTGGGGATGGGGGTGGGCTCTGGATGATGGGCAGCCCTTGGTTTGGCCTGGACTCCGTCTGCAAGCCAATGGAAACGTTTTCTACGTCCTGCTCGAGGTATTCCTCCTCGAAGATGTCTTGCACAGAGTAGAGCTCTTCGTGCTGGGCTTCGGGCTCTGGCTCTGCCGGGAGGGGTGGCGGCTGCTGCTGCTGCTGCTGCACCTGCCTGCACTCCTCCTCCACCCGCAGCAGCAGCCGCTGGATCTCACGGTTGTTGGGACACAGCTTGATGGCCTCATTCAGGTCCTCCAGGGCTGCTGAAAACTGCCTGCTTGACAAAGGGACAGAAATGAGAACTGGAGTTACTCTGGATTTGGACAGAGCCGTTCCCAGGGGCTCCGGGGAGTGTCAGTGGCTTGTCTGTGTTACCAAGAGAGGTATCTGTGGTTGCTACTGCTCCCTGTGCCTCTCACACTCTGCCTTAACTCGGATTTAGTTTATCCAAACCCAAGGGAAATCCTGCAGAAGAGTGGGGACACAGTCCTGAGACAGCCCAACCCAGCCCAGCACATGTGCCTGCTCTCCATGGCGTGTCTCAGGACTAATTAATCACTCCCCCAGCACCTCCATGAGCTTCACCTCAGTGTTAGCAAAGGGGACACCGACACGAGCATGGCTCGGCGCTGCTGTAAACAAGCTCTGATGGAGCTGCAACCACTTAGGCCAGTGGAAATCTGGCTTCTGCCTGATGCCAAGACCACCCAGTGTCAGGGCTGGCTCCAGAGCTCAGGGGCTCCCACGGGTCAGCGCTTTGGGCACGGCTTGTCTCTCCAATTTTGCAATGGATTTGTCTAAATCCTTTGGAACGAAGGGATCGAGCAACGTGCCGGGGGCTGCCAGCTGCCAGGGGAAGCCTTGGTGAGGGGAAGGACAGCCTGGGAGGTGGATCAGGGAGGTGGGGATTTGGGAAGGGGGGTGTTATTTACAGGGATACTGTTCCCTTCGGAGCAAACCTACGTGTTTGAACACGATTGTCATTGCCCAGATGGGGGACACCATGAACACCTCGCCCCCAGCACCTCCCAACACCAGCCTAATCTTTTGCACAAATCACTGAAGACCAGGTGGAGGAAGGAAAAGCCTCCTCCTCTCCAGGGTTATCATGTGGAGAGGAACATGGCTCTCAAGGTCCCTCACAAGTGTTTTGGGAACAACAGAGAGGAAACCATTAAAGGAGAGGTATGAGGTGTGTGTGACTCAGCTCACAGGGCTCTCTCATGGGAGAGAAGGTCATGGTTTCACCTCCCACGTCAGGACCTGATGGGCCTGCACTAGCTGGGCCACAGGCCTGGTTCCACACTCTCCTCCAGCATGGAAGGTCAGATGGTGCTGTGTGCTGAGCTGGGATGTTTGCACAGGTGGAATCATGGCTACCTGAGGTGCTTTGGCTGCTGTTTAAACCAAGATGCAATGACAGCGTGCCCAGCTCTTGAGAACAGGACTCCCCTCAGCCTTCCTGCTCACTTAGGAATGACAAATGAATCCCATCTCACAGCTTTTAGCCTGCAGGGAGGGGAACAAGGGGGATATCAGAGCTGCAGCTCTCCAGGAGCTGGTTGGAATGCTCAGAGCACAGCTCAGGCTGGACCCTCAGGCTGGAGCCACCAGCACAGCTGGTCAGCAACATCTGCCTGGCTGCAGGACAGAGAGGAGACCACTGTGAGGAATGAGTCTGCCCTCTTGCACAACACAGGCCATGAGTCATATTTTGCTTTGAGTCCAAGTTGTGGCTGAACTATAAAGTGCACTTTGAAAAAGAACCCCCCCACTCTGGGTGTCCAGGTTTCCAGGGCTGTCAGATGTCCAAAGTTCCACCGAGACAAACCTCTCAGAGCACTTCCATTCAGAAATCACCAACTGAGGAGGGGATTTCCTTTGCAGTTTGAATGCTCCTTGGCCATTTCTTGGCTTTGCAGGGTGGGTGCCCATGCTGGTGTGGGCAGGCCTGCAGAGCCCAGCCCCTGACACCTTGCTCTCTGTCCCTCCTCACCTGCTGCTGCGTTTGGCCCTTGCTCTTGCATAGTAAGCTTCGTAAGACTTCGGTTTCAGCTCCAGGGCTTTAGTGGCAAACTCCTCCGCCATTCCAAAGTCCTGCCATTACAAGAGGAGAGCAGGTCAGGGACTGAATGGGGATAGAAATAAAAATACATGCAGTTTGGGGAGAAAACTAACTTAATACGGACTTTTTTTTTGCACATGGCATGGAAAACCTGATGGTACTGGAATGTTTCACGTGGGTTCAGCATCATTTACAGCCAGAATAAAACTCAGCCCTCTGGTTAACACTGGTTGCTGTCATCACCCAGAGAGGCCAATGTGCCACTGGCTCTGTTCTCATTGTGTCCCCAACAAGTGCATGCAAAAATGCCTCTCCAACAACCTACGGTCTTGAGGAAACAGCTGGTCTCACAGAGGCTGGAATGTTATCTCATGAAGGACTTTTTTCCATAGTTGAAAGCCATAGGAAACCTTTCCCACGCCCTCCCCTTCCCTCTCTGCAACACAGTGACATTCTTCCAGGGGCTGAAGGAAACTGCCTGTGAAGGACAGGGCTGTGGGGTCTCACTGACCTGCCTGGCAAAGGTCTCCTAACAGTGCCACCTGTCCCACTGGCCCTCCCCTCTCCCCTACACCTCACCTGGGAGGAGCAGGGAGAGGGTGGGACTGCCCAGGGAATGTAGTCAAGACATCCTTTTATGGTCTCTTCTACAGCTGCAAAAGCTGCAGGAGCAATGACAACCCCCTGAAGTTTTCTGTCACAAAACCTGGCATTCCCCAGTTAAGGATAAATCCAAAATCTTGTCCTTAGAGCACAAGACAAGAGCTGGAGTTACTTTGCTGGGAGTTGGCTGGTTTCAAGCCAAGATTCACACTTTTTCCTCCAAACTGTGTTTGTTCACCAGCATTAAGATTTTCCTCCCATTGCTTTCCATCTTTCTCCCTCACAGCTAAAAGAAATGAAGGTGCCACAAAACCTCCTTCCCCTCCAGCGTAGCCTTTGCTGGCTCATGGCCTCGGCAGAGATGTCACTTCTTGAGTTTAAGGGGCCTTCAGTTTGTGGAGGTGAAAGGCCCTTCATGCCAAGCCAGGGGAGGTGGCACTTGTCTGCTGGCAGAAGAGACACCTGCACGAGCTGGTGTGGATGCTGCCAGATTGGAATGGCGAGAGTGACAGGGATCTGGCAGTTCTGGGAGGAGAGGGAGTCTGTGGGGGTGTTTCTGGATGAGTCACTGCCCTGGGGAAGTGCAAACCCCCTAAGCATATGCTCCTTCATTTGAAATTAATTAGTATTCCAAAGAGCACATCTCCTGGCTCCTCCTCACCGCTGCCCCAGAAAGCTGGCAAATGTCTCCTCCCCCACGTGACGATGGGAGCATCATCATCAGAAGGGAGCAATAAAAAATTCAAAGAGCTATAAACACAGCGATGAATTTTTAATCACCTGAAATGCATATTAAATCATTACTCCTTTTGAACCATAAAATGCCAGCGCTCTGTGAAGGACAACCAGGTTGCACAGAGGAGAGATCTGAGAGGTCAGAGCACGACCAAGGATGGACATGTCTCTGCAGAGGCACAAAGGTGGCAGGTTGGGCTTAAGGGCATGAAAAAAAGGGGAGACTCACGTTCATTTTCCTTCGACATCGGGAGAGGTTGAGGAGCAGCGACACCTTCAGCTCACGGAAGGTTTTCAGGTCTTCTCCAAACCCTTCCCTGGGGAATTTTTTCAGGGCGTACTGGTAGCGCTGGGCAGCCTCTTTCACTTTACCTTTCTATTAAGAAGGAAAACATGTCAAAGCCCATCCTTGGGTGGAGTTCACATCCCTGCAGAGAACTCACTCACCAGCCCCAGGAATGTTTTAGGTGGTTAAGGTACCACAACTTCACTATTTAGGTCTTTTCTAGAAAGGAAAGCCAGAACATTTGATCAAGGGAACGTGTGAGCTGGAAAGGCAGATGCCTTGTGCAAGTTGAGATCTCCCACTTGGTGCAGAGCTGTCACACTACAGCAGGAAACACGGCAGAGCTGGGGTTGACTCCATACAACTCCATCTGGTTCCTGCCTGGATGGTCTTTTGGGCTGGGTGATCAGTTACCCATTCCTGCAGAACACCCTCCACCCAAAGCTTAACAGGACTTGTGGGACTTTGAGTGGAGCTCTGGGGCTCAGAGAAGCCTCTGCAACAGCAAAGACAGATGTTACAGAATCAACATGGCTCTGAATTTGGACAAACAGGTTGAGATCCACCTCCCTGAACTTTAGATGTCTAAAAATCAGGTGTCTGTTAACCGGGTTCCTTTTTGGGACGCACCAGTCACCTTCAAAGGTGACTCATCTTTGCTATTTTGGGCTCCTAATTTTGGGATGGGACACCGTGAGCCCTGGAGGGGGGCAGCCACACAGCCAGGGTGAGACAAAGAGGGCAGGATGGGATCTAGGACACAAGCAGCTCCTGATGACCCAGACATCAATTTTGCAGCTACAAAGAGTGAGTTTTAAAAACCTATAGACTCAGGTTTCTCAGCTGTATCACGGATCTCTGGCAGATAACTCCTGTTACAATGCCAGCTCTGCATATTTTCTGCTTCACCCTTGGAGCCTCACAGTGAATCATTGTTGTACTTGCACATTTTCTGTGTGTGTGCAAATCTCCAGGTTTTTAAAGCTCGGCTTAAAATAAACACAGAGCAGAAAAGACTCTCAAAGTGTAGAGGTGGAATGTTCTCCCATGGGCTACAGGACACAAAGCCAGCTGTGTCCTGACAATCTGCTTCCACTGCACAAAGTTTCTTCCAGGGGTTTTTCTGGGCTGTCCTGCCCTGCTGCCTTGTTCCCCAGCAGTGAGCCCACCAGGTAAGGACAGGGCTGCCAGTCCTGAGGCAATGGCAGCAGCACTCCCAACAAACACTTGGGTTCTGGGGTTTTCAAAGAGGAAATGAGGTGCTGGCTCAAATCCAGAGTGACTTGGCTTTGCTTCAGCTTCGTTACAGATTTGGGCAATCAATCCCCCCTTCTCCAACCCCACTAACCCAACCCAAATGGTTTGGGACACGAGGAACACTTTGACTCGCCACAGGTTGGAGAAGTCCAACCCCTGACCCAATACAGCTAAAGCCTCCCACCAAGTGATGCTGCAAACTGCATCTGTTCCCTCTTCCCAAACCCACCCTCCTCACCTTATAAAACATGTCTCCCTCCTCCATCAGCTTGCTCAACAGGATGATCATGATGTCTGGTTTGGAGGTTGCCATCGCCCATGTTGCTGGACCTGTAGTGTACAGGATGCATGATGGGTAAAGAACTCATACAATGCAAGGGTGGTAGGAAGCTGGGTGGAAAAAATACCCTGGGGTGGGAATTTCTGCTGGAGAGAACAACTTGGCATGGTCAAAGGGCAGAGAGCTCCAAATGATCGAGCTGATAATTCCTCTGGCACTTAAATTAATGTCATCCCCACTGCAATGGTTTCCCTTTGCAGTCAATAATGCCAATCCCAAAGGCCTGGGAAAAGGATGGAGCCGTTTCCACAAGAGGGCAGTGCTGAATGTGGAACCGGCTGGGATGGGGGAAACAAACCATATTTAACAGGAAAAATCAGAGTGGTTACATAAAAGCATTTCTAAATTAAAACCCCTGCGAGTGTTCTGGGGAATGTGAAGCTGGGCTGCCGAGAGGTGCTTTGTGGATAACTGGATTGTGATTTCCAGCTTCACGAGACGTGAAAGACTAGAGTAGAAAATCCATTAAGGTGGAAAATACGACAAAGGGAAGGTCAGGTCTAAGTGCTGCTGGTGCCGAAGGCGTCGCTGGGCTGGGGACACTCTGGCCCTGCACCCTGCAGAGCCAGCTCTGCTCTCGAGCACTAACACTGGGAGGGAAGGGGGGACAAAAATCTGGGGACATCTCATTAGTGTGGGGGTAGAATAAGTCAACAATCTCTATAAGTAGATTCAGTACGTTTTTGGGGGGGAAGGAGGTTAGTTTTTGAGTTCAAGTTATTCTCTGCAACAGTCATTAAAAAAATTATTTGAAGGTGAGGTAAATTAAAAGATTAGAGGTGTTGGGGACGCATGCAGGCTAAATCAAACAGGAGAAAGCAAGGCTGACAAAGCTATCAGATCGAAGCTGATGCTGACAGCAATGAGATATACCTCGTGGGCGACTCGGTAACGTCTGACAACCTTCAAAGAAAGGAGAAAACAAAAAGTTGTAGGAGAGAGGGGGGAAAAAATGGATGAAGGTGAGGAGAAAAAAAAAAGAAAAAAAAAAGAAAAAAAAAGAAAGGAAAAAAAAAAAAGCAGCTGTGAGAGGCAGGCAGCAAGGAAGCCAATGCACCAGCAAAATCCCCTTTCACAGGAAAACGTAACGTGAGCGGCTGTGGCGCAGTGCAGGTACACTGAGGTCTGGAAGCACACACAGAGCGAGTGAACGCAGCAGCAGCTCACAGCAAGGCAGGGACAGAGTACACTTGGCGACTCAGACTAGTAAAGATAGAAAAAGCATTACCAGAGGAAAGACCTTGCCAAAGAAACAGTTGTTTATTGATTAACTTTCGCTAAGTAATACGACCGCAAAAAAATAAAAATTAAAAAAAATATAGTCCCCCGTTTCCCTCGGGACCGGGCAGGGCTGAGGCTGCCTCGGGGTCACACTTGTGGGTTTTTAGGCTGCCAGCCCCACTGCTCGAGTCCTGCCTGAGCACAGAGCTGGTGGCAGAGTCCCCCTGTCCCTACCTATCTTGGCTCCTTTCTTCAGGAGGGTGACGACGACCGAGGTGTTGCGGCAGCCCACGGCCCTGTCCAGGGGCCGCATCCCGCTGTAGTCAACGTGCTCGATCATGGCCCCATGGTCCACCAGGAACTGAACCTGCAAGGAGAAGCCCAGCAGTCAGTTCTGCTCCTGGGAGAGACCCATGGGAGGTGATGGGGGTGTGGGACCAGCAAAAGTTTGTTCTGCTCTGCTGCCGGGGCTAAAAACACCTCTGTGGGGTCAAGGGAGGAGGTTCTGGCACTCTGCTCCACTCTGGTAAGATCCCACCTGGAGTGGTCCAGGTCACCAGGGGTCCCCAGAACAGGAAGGACATGGACTTGTTAGAGCAAGTCCAGAGGAGGCCACGGAGATGCTCCAAGGGCTGGAGTCCCTCTGCTGTGGGGCCAGGCTGGGAGAGCTGGGGGGGTTCAGCTGGAGAAGAGAAGGCTCCAGGGAGACCTGAGAGCCTCTTCCAGTGCCTAAAGGGGCTCCAGGAGAGCTGGAGAGGGACTTGGGACAAGGCATGGAGGGACAGGACAAGGGGGAATGTCTTCAAACTGACAGAGAGTAGGTTTAGGTGGGATATTGGGAAGGAATTCCTCCCTGGAGGCTGGGCAGGCCCTGGCCCAGGTTGGGCAGAGAAGCTGTGGCTGCCCCTGGATCCCTGGAAGTGTCCAAGGCTGGGCTGGATGGGGCTTGGAGCACCCTGGGCTGGTGGAAGGTGTCCCTGCCCATGGCAGGGGTGGGGTTCAACTTGACAGTCCTCCAGTTTCCTTCCCACCCAACCCACTGTGCACTCCTCTGACCAGCCTCTTTGGACACACCTGCACGCACGGAGGGGCAGGGCCTTTTGTGCCAACGGCTCCATCAACCTGAACCGCTTGTTCCCTGATTTATTTATTTGTTTTTGGCTTTCCCACCAAGTGCCCACGCCCTCGTGGGGGTGCCCAGCCCACTCACCACCTCTGCATCCCCGTAGAAGGCGGCCAGGTCCAGCGGCGTGCGCCCGTTCTTGTCGGCGTGGTCGGTGGCGGCGCCGTTCTCCACCAGGGCACGCACCACGGGCAGGTGGCCCTTGAGGCAGGCCCAGCTCAGGGCTGTCAACCCCTCCTTGTCCATCAGAGAAATGGAGGCACCTGCAAGGACAAGCAGTGGTTCACTCCCGGGCTCTCGGCGACGGCAGCTCCACTTCAGAGGGCTCGGCAGGTAATTAATAATTCCTTCATTAGCATTTCTCCCGCCACAGATCCCCCCCTCTGTGCCAACTTCAAATGGGGACTGTGGCAAACGAGTCGATTCACACCAAGCTGCCAACCTGGCACACATGTGAGAGGCAGGGTGGATGTGCCATCCCTCATCTCAGACATCAATCTTGCTTTTTAACTGCCTTTTTTTAAAAAAATCTAATCCAAGCCCATTCCAGCCTGTGTGAGTCAGAGATTAAGACCATTCTGCTGTTTCAGCAGGTCACCACGGGGAACTAAGTCAATTCAGCTCAGCTCTCCTAAAAAAAGCACATATTTCCCCCTCTTCACTCCCCTCCCCTTTACCCCAAACGACACAATTTCCAGCAGCATTTCTCCCTGAACTTTTCCCAGTATAAATACGACGTTGTGGGATAAACTCCTGCCAACTGCAAGCCAAGGAGAGAAGGACTTGACGTTTTCTTGGAAGAGGGAATGGTGCTGCCATCCCAACGGGTCAGTCCTGCTCCACATGGCATATGGACAGGGAGAGAGGAGCAGAACAGAGCTTTGAGTGAACACTCCTCTCCATGGCATGGAGACAACTCCTTGTTGCCATGGCAGGGATGATCCTCCTCCTCCGAGGAGCCACAGCTACCTGTGGGATGCTCCTGCCAGCAGCTGGGATGAATTGCTCTGCAGTGGTTTTCTCCTGGAGGCAAACTCTGAATTTCCCAGCATGAGGTCTTTCCTGGCTCCAGAACTCCCAGCAAGTTGGGGAGGGATGTGGATTTCCTGAATGTTCCTCCTGGCTGACACGGCTCCTGGTTGCACAGAAGGCTCCCTGCTGGCACAGGGCCTTGTTTGTGGGGGAAAACTGCACAGGAATGTTTTCTCCAGGAGGGTTCAGAAACCTCTGCCCAGCCCTGAGCTCTCAGCACAGCTCAGAGTGTCACTGAGGCAGGTGGCAAATGGGAGGGGACAACCAGGAGTGCCAAGGGGGACACAGCAGCTCCAAGGTGCAGGCCAAGGGGTGATAACACAGAATTAGGTTGAAAAAGACCTTTAAGATCATCAGATTCACCTGCTCCCCCAGCACTGCCAAGCCCACCACTGCCCCCCGTCCCCAAGGGCCACATCTTTAAATCCTCTAAGTCCCTCCAGGGATGGGGACTCCACCACTGCCCTGGGCAGCTGTGCCAGGGCTGGGCAACCCTTTGGGGGAAGAGATTTTCCCTAATAGCAAACCTAAAACTGCCCTGGCACAGCTTGAGCAGTTTCCCCATGCCCTGTCCCTGTTCTCTGGGAGCAGAGCCCAAACCCTGCCTAGATCCATCAGGGAGTTGCAGATCCAGAAGGTCCCCCCTGAGCCTCCTTTTCTCCAGGCTGAGCCCCACCAACTGCTCCTCATCAGATTTGTTCTCCAGACCCTTGCCCAGCTCTGCTGCCACTCTCTGGGCACCTCCAGCACCTCAGGTCCTTGGCAGCCTTCTCTCACATTGACCACTTCACCCAGAAGCCCCTTTGAAACTCTGGGAAAGCCCTTCCAGATGATCCTGAACTGAACCAAGGCCAAATTGTGCTCAGGATAAAGCCTCATTTCCTTCCTGCTTGTTTGAACCAGCTCCTTCTTCGCATTCAAACCATCTAAGTCTCCTATTGTGTTATCCCTCTGACTCTTCTGGAGCAGGTGAGAAAGTTCCCGCAGCAAGAGAGGGAATCCTGGAAAGCCACGTCATCACTCAGCCTTCCCACTCGTCAGGGGAAGGACATCCCACACCACAGGGTGACAGGGACAGACTCCAGGGTATCCCTGCAGTGCCAGCCGAAGGGCTGAGCGAGCAGACAACACCCAGCACCTCAGAGATGCCAGAGGCTGCTCCAAGGCAGGCTGGGAATGACCTTCATGGAAACATGGAGCTCCAGAGGCAGCCCTGGCTCCCAGCAGAGCCTCTGCCTGACTCCAAAGGCATCCTCCATCCTTCAGGGATCTCTGACCTAGTTAGCACTGAGGCAACCACACAGGAGACAAAGGGATGGTTTTGAGGGCAAGTGGCTTAAGGTGATCTCATGGGGTTGATCTATCACGCAGAGGGAAGGATTTTGGCTGGGTAAACTCAGTTTGTCTTTGGAAAGGGCTGGGCTGCTCCTTCCCTAAAAAAACAAACTGGTTAAATGCAAGAGTTTCTCATGGAAGGTTTGGGTTGGAAGGGACCTTAAAGCCCATCCAGGAATTATTTTGCTTTGTGTCACAGGAATCCACATAAATACCAGCTTTGGCAGAGCTGCCAGCAGGGAAGTTCAATTCCTGTTCACACAGCCATTAGTGGGGGTTGTCAAGCTGTAGGTAACTCCAAAAATTCGGGTTTCCAATTGATTGATGACTGCAACTCTGTTAATAAAATGTGTTTACAAACGTTGCCAGTGTTCATCAAGTACAGTCAAATGAGATTTGCTTTGCAACACACTAATTAATGCTTATGGCTTATGATTCACACACTTTTGACTTTAATGAAACATTGGGTAGGACTGTCAAAGCCATTTTAATTAAAATACTCCATATATCACTGCACTCTGCCCAGCCTTGAGTTAACTTTTCAGCACCATGTGTTGCAGTGTGTGTAATGGAGTTTATTAAACTCTTTAAGGGAGCAGACCTCTGAAAGTAAAAATTTTCATATTTTTGATTTCTTGGACTCCGAGTGTCCAAAGGGCCAGAGAAAGATTTGCTAATAATCCCATAACCCAGATCAGATTATCTGGTATTTTCATCCTCCTTTGAACCACTGAGTCTTAAGCAACATGCACAGTTCTCAAGTCTGGCAAAAAAAAATCACTTATTTTAAGCCTTCTAACACAGATTCAGTCAAGCTGTGAAAGGGGCCACGTTTCATCTCCAAGATGGAGAGTGTTAATTTGAGATTTAAAAATAACAGAGCACCAGAAAAGAATTAAGTGAATTAATTCCTAAGAAGCTCAAACTGATCTTTGTCACATCCCTGTGCAGGTTGCAGCACTGAGCAGCAAGAATCCCACTGGCTGTGGCTCAGGACACACAGACAGGCAATGGGAAACCTGTTCTTGGCAATTTGACAGTGAAAAAATGTTCTTACAACTACTACATAAAATATTCAAGTGTCTCACTTTTTGGCTTAAGAGGGCAGACGAAGAAAATATCCCTTCCCAAAGAGGGATCTTACCTGGAATAAAAATATCAAATAACAGTACAAGCATTAAATGCCACATTTCCAGAAAAAAATTAATAATTAAAAGATTACACAACCCAACCAAACTTTGGCTTTTTGTACCAAATTGGACCCAAAGCAGTCTCTAAGGAAGCCCAGCAAGAAGAGCTGATAGTTTGAGTTGTTCTCACTCAGCCCAGGCAGACAGAGCAGGAAGGAGCCCAACTGAGCCCTGCAGGCTGAGGAAGAGCCCAAGAGGGGAGTGAGAGTCCCTGCAGGGCTGAGCACAGGGAAGCTGTGCCTGCACAGCAGCTCCCTTGGCAATAATTCCCATTTATTTCCAGCCAAGCCACCAAACCCTCCTTCGTGCCAGGGCCTTTCCCTTCTGCTGCTGCCCCAAAATGTGGGCGACACCATGAGAGCTGAAAATGGCACACCTGACATGTGTGCCCAGCCCTGGGCTTGGGCCCTGCTGCCCATTCCACAGGGATGCCAACACTGTGACCAATGGGGTGACAATCCCCACCCGACAC